>VMDO01004467.1:40464-77970 GCA_007922755.1 Pedetes capensis | reverse complement strand
GGCTGGCAGGCAAAGGACACAAAGACCACATGTGGCATAATGGTTAATGTCATTAATGAGCCACTCTGCCTTGGTCCTTGTATTGGCTATATACTAAGTAGCCCTGAGTGATGAACTCAGCCTCCCTGCATTTCAGTTTCTCATCTGCAGAAAGAAGTGGGCTGAGCTGCAACAAGGACAATGACTACTGAAACAGTGATGACCCTATAACTCACCTTAAAAGGAAGAGGAGAAGTTGGCTAAAGCAGAAAGGAGGAATATACCCTGTGAAGGGAACATCCCAAGAAGTGCGACAGCCTAAGCAAGAGATGTAAGTGTGAAACTGCTCTGTACATGGTGGAGCCTGTGAGGAATTCGTGGAAGGATAGGGAAAAGGTAGGTAAGGAAGTGGGGGGACAAACAGAGGAGAGAGCTTGAAGGGATCCATGCACAGAATTATGTAAGCAGGGTGACATGATCAAGCTTGTATTATAGTCAGATGATGCGTGGGAACATGGACTGAAGGAAGAGAAACCAGAGAAAAGTGATCAGCTAGGACACCTCTGTAGTTACAAGGGCAAGGGCAGTGCCAATGCAAAGGAGATATCACTTTAGACAGTAACAGTTAGACTGGAGCAGAGTAGGGTGAACATTCGATTATGACCACTTGATTTCTGAACCAATGCTTGTATCTTTAGGAAATTGTGGGCCCTAGATATGGAATGCAAAAAATACCCACTCATGGATATAGGGGTCTACCAGGCATAGGGAGGCGGGGGATATAAAGACAAGACTAGATGTAGTCTGAGCCATTTATAGATAGTGAGTTGTATGGTACCAAAATAATTATAATAGGAGAACAGGTGTGCCTTTTAAAAGGGTGTTAAAGGAAAGAAAGGCATGTTGTATGTAAGGATCAGGAAATCCTTCAGGAAGATAAAAGCATTTGGGATGGGACTTAAGGAAGAGGAGGATTTTGACAGCTGGAGAATGGAGAGAAGGCATTCCTGGTCAGTGAGGACACTATGACCAGGCACAGATTGGCATGAAGGCTAATGTTGTTCAGGAAAGACAAATAGTCCAGTTCATTTGGGAAATTTTATCTATAACCATGTTTAATTTTTAACAGCTTTGTTGAGGTATAATTGGTATATAATGACATACATATTTTAATGTATTAGTGTATGTATCCCCATGGCTCTTTCTTCTCCCATTTCTCATATTTATAGATTAGGTTACATTTTCTAGAATTTGGAATCATATAGTATACATTCCTATTGGCTGGCTTCTTCCACATAGCATAACTATTTTGAGATTCTTCTATGTTGAGATTCTTCTATTGAGCGCACCTCAATAGTTCAATCCTTTTCACTGCAGAACAGTAATTCATTGTATGGATACACTATCATTTATCTACCAATCTTCTGATGCACATGTGGGTGGTTTCTAGCTCTTTGTTATTACAAATAATGCTATTATGGATGTTTTGTGTTTTTTTGAACACACACTTTTGTTTCTTTGGAGTAAACAGCTAGAAGTAGCTATTCAGTTTATTCAGTATGTATGTGCTTCATATTTTAAGCAACTGTCCAAATGTATCAAAGACGTTGTACCATTTTTCATTTTCTAATAGAAGTATAGGCTACGAAAGTTCAAGTTCGTCCCCATGCCCTTGCCAACATTTGATATGATCAGTCCTTTTTAACTTTAACCAGATTACTATTTGTGTGATGGTATTTTATTGTGGTTCTAAAATTTACCTATCTGCACAGCCTAATGATGTAGAACATCTTGTCATGTGCTTATTTGCAATGTACCTATTTTCTGTGGTGACATGTCTACATAAATTTTTGCCCTTTAAAAAACTGCACTGATTGTCTTACTTTTAGACCATTTTTTAAATATATTCTGGATACAAGTCACTTGTCAGATACATGCTCGGCAAATGTTTACTCACAATCTGTGTTTGTATTCTCTTAAGAATAAAAGCTTTCAATTTTAATGAAATCCAATTCATCATTTTTTTCTTTAGAGATTGTGCTTTTGGTTCCACATGCCAGTACCTCTGTCAACCTCAAACTCACAACATTTTTGTTTTCTCCTACAGGTTTTATAGATTTAGGTTTTATTTAGGTTAATGAAATATTTGAACTAATTTTTGTATATGGTGTAAGATATGAAGTTTATTGTCTCACATTTGGATATTCTTTACAACACCATTGGTTAAAAAAGACTACCTTTTCTCTATGAGTTGCCTTTACACATTTGTAGAAAATCACTTGTCCCTACATGTCTGAGTCTATTTTTAGGTTCCATTAATCAATTTGTCTATTGTGGTGGCAATGCCCCATTGTTTTGATTACTGTCACTTTATAAAATGTCTGTTAGAGGTGGAGTTAGTCCTCCCATCCAGATCAATGAGGAGAGAGTTACCATCTTAACAATAGAGTCGTTCCTTTTTGTATATCCACATTTCTATATGACAGAATTTTCTTTCCATCTGAAGTCTCTCTTTAGCATCTAATAGTGCAGCCTGCAGCCGTACCACTGTGCCATCAGATCCTGTCAGATCTCAGAAGCTAAGCAAGGTCAGAACTAGTTAGTATTTGGATGGGAGACCTCCTGGGAACACCAGATGCTGTAGGCTTGGGAGAAGGACCTCGCAGCCCACTCTGAAAAAAATAATCAGTCATTGAACACCCTATGAATAGCACAGAAGCACTGACAATAGTGTTTTACCTCTTGTACATATGGTAGCTATGAGTTGGACACCAACTTGACGGCACCTAAGGAAAACAACTAATAGTGCAAATCTGTAAGGTCTAAGTTCTTTGAGCGTTTGTATGTCTGAATAAGTCTTTATTTTCACCTTAAGTTTTGAAAGATACTTTCATTGATTATAGAATCCTAACTAGGTTTTTTTTCTTGTTGTTGTTCTTATATATTCTCTCATTTGCATTGTTTCTAATGAGATACCAGCTGCCTTCTCTTTATTCCTTTGTATATAATGTGTCTTTGTTTTTTGGTGCCCCTTTAAGGTCTTCTTTTTATCACTGGTGTTGAACATTGTGATTATAAAATGTCTTGGTGTCACTTGTCTCATTTTTCTTGTATATACAGTTCATTCAGCTTCTGAGGACTTATGGATTTATAGTTCTTATCAATTTGGATGTCTGAAGCCATATCACCCTGATATCTGATCCTGCCTGATCTTGGAAGCTAAGCAGAGTCACCCTGGTTAGTCCTTGGATGGGAGACCATCTGGGAATACCAGGTGCTGCAGGCTAGAGAGAAGGACCTGGCAATCTACTCCCCAAACAATCTACCATTGAAAACCCTATGAATAGAAGAGTGTGAGGGAGTCTTTCATTCTGTTATACGTAGGGTTG
The DNA here is from genome assembly GCA_007922755.1 of Pedetes capensis. Taxonomy (NCBI): domain Eukaryota; kingdom Metazoa; phylum Chordata; class Mammalia; order Rodentia; family Pedetidae; genus Pedetes; species Pedetes capensis. The sequence goes on along the minus strand of VMDO01004467.1, from coordinate 74,602 downwards.
CAATGAGTGGGATTCTACTCAACAGTACCTAACAACAAAAACAGCATCAAATTTCGATAGTTTTTAGCTATTATTTCTTCAAATGTTTTTCTGTCCTTTAACCCCTTTGAGGACCCCAATTACAAATACGTTAGGCTACTTGAATTTGCAGCACACAGTCCATTGATTCTCTGTTCATTTTTTAAAGTTAACTTTTCTTTCTGTTTCACTATGAATAGTTTCCATTTCTATCTCTTACCTGCTGTTAATCACACTTAGTGTGTTTTGTTATTCACACATTGTAGTTTTCATCCCCAGAAGATTGATTTGGGTCTTTTTAAAATATAATTTTATGTCTTCACTTTATTTTCTGAATCTATAAAACATAGTTAGATTGTTTTAATGGCCCTGTCGCATAGTTCTAATATCCATATCAGCTTTGGGTTAGTTTTAATTTATTGGCTTTCCTCTATACCATGGCTTATATATTCGCACTTCTTTGTAAGCCTGGTAATTTTTTACTAGAAGCCAGACTTTGTGAATTTTAGCTTATTAAGCATTAGATATTTTTATATTTGTAAAAATATTCTTCCATGTTTTTTTCTGGGACATGGTTACTTGGGAAGCCTTTGGTCTTTTCAGGTGTTGCTTGTAAGGTGCCTTAGGCAGGACCAGAGTGGTGCTCATCTGTAGTGATTCTGTCTCTCTGCTGAGGTGAGGCTATTCTGTATATTCTACTCAATGTCCCCTGCATTGTGACACTTGGCAGGATAGGTGGTGTTCCTAGCCTTATGTGGGTGCCTAGGTCTGCCACTTCTCATTCTTTGGGGAAGAGCTTTCCTTAGCCTTTTGTAGTTTCCTCCTACACAAGTGCTAATCAATATCAACAGAACTCCACAGGACACTCTTCAAACCTCCAGAATTCTCCATGTGCAGTTCTCTCCTCTCTGGTATCTGCCTTTAAGGCACTATGTGTTTTTGGTCTTCCTAGCCTCTCAGCTTTGCCCTTCCAGCCCGAAGAGTCTATAGGGCTCTATTGGGGTTCCCTCTCCCTAGGGTATGGACTGAAAACTCTCAAGGCAATTAGCTAGGGCAATCTTAAGGATCATCTTGTTTTTATTTCTTATTTCTCAGGCATCATTGGCTGATGTACAATGTTTGAGCATTGCTATATCACATGTTTTGCCTGTGGTTTGATTTTTCTTTTTGCAGTTGTTTGTTTCAGGTAGGAAGGTAAATCTAGTTCCTGTTACTCCATTTTGGTCAGAGTGGAAGTCTCACATCTCATCTTTTTAATATGAGGTTTTAAGAGATAGTCCTTTCAGGTAACAGTCTTTATTATGAAGGCATTGTAGCGTTTGCTATCAATTTGATTGTATTCACTTCAAGTCACTTCAAAGGTGTTTACTAATATATAGCTGGCCCTGTGTCTATAAAAATGAATCAGCTCAAAGGGTCTCTGCACTCCAAGCATCAGTTTACAGATATTGATAGTTAAAAGGCACCAAGGCTTGTATGCCATAGCACTCTAGCATCCAATCCCATCTGACCTTGGAAGCTAAGTAGAGTCTACCTGGTTAGTTCTTGGATGGAAGACCACTTGGGAATACCACTGCTGCAGGCTAGGGAGAAGCACCTGGTAGCCCACTCCCTAAATAATCCACCATTGAAAACCCTATGAATAGCAGAGAAGCACTGACAATAGTGCTGAGCCTGGCACAGTGTCAGAGAGTGTTTTATTCTGTTGTACACAAGGTCGCTATTAGTCAGACCAGACTTGATGGCACCTAACAATAACATATCATCTGTGCTGTTAATACTCCCTCCCTTCTTCTGGTGCCTGCCAATACCACTACTAATTTTGCATCAAGGATGGTTGGAAGGAGTAAGTAACTCAAATTATGTGATTTTACTAATTGTAAGCAACCCTAGTACTTGGGGGCAGAATTTGAAATTCTAGAGGGAAATACTTTATGCTGATGAGCTGTTGATTTTTCTGTTTCTTGCTGTTGCTCTACTCCCATAACCATAATAGCACTTCAGATGGGAGAAAATGAAGCTTCAAATGGCTCAACCCCAGGACCTGTGAGAATGAAGCGGGTTACAGGACAGGTATAACACTGATGATGTCATGGGATTGGATGAAGGATAAGCTTCTCCTCTGCAGTTCCAGCTTCAGGGTGAGCATTTCATAAAAAGTTTGAAGCAGTTTGTTGACTTTCCCTGAGTTGAAGGGACTGACATTGTGTCTGGATCTGGGCCAGGGTGGGTGCTGCTCTGTAGGAGAAATCAGTTTTCCCATCTGCATCAGAGGCACTTTTATTGATCATTTGTTAAAGCTTTCTTTCCCAGGCACTGAGCGGATTTAATTAATTTTCCCACCACCATCTTCTCCTTAGTAAATTTCTCACACTTGTGGATTTACTAGGAAATTGAATTTCATCTCTAAAAAATAAAAAAAGGACATCTAACTAAAAGATGAGAGATTAGTTTGGTGAAAACTCCATGATCTAGTCAAAATGAAAATGCCTATCACACTGTAGTGGGCTGAATCATATTAAAATGCAGATTCTGATTTCATAGGCTTGGAGATTCAGCATTTCTTACAAACTTATAGGTGATGTGATGCTGCCGGTTTCCCTAGAGCACGCTTGGGAGTAGAAAGGAGCTAGAAAACACAAGATGTCATTCATGGTCTCATTTTATCACTAAGTCACTTTTGGAATGTGGGACCCATTCTTAAGTGGACCTCAGTTTAATATAAATTGTTCTCTAAGATTCTGTGCAGCTCCTAAAAACATGTTATATTCTAGAAAGTATAGGTCTAGCTGCCCTGTTGCTCATGAATCCATCCATTCTATTGTTGTTGTTGTTAGGTGCCGTCGAGTCGGTATCCAACTCATAGCGACCCTCATAGGGTTTTCAATGGCTGACTGTTTTGGGATTGCCTTGGGAGTGGATTGCCAGGTCCTTCTCCCATTTTTGCGGTGCTGGGAATAGAACTCGGGACCTCAGAGACTGCAGCGCAGTGCTCTACCAACTGAGCTAAATCCCAGCCCACCCATTCTATTAGCAGATATTTATTCAGCACTTACTGTGTGTCAGGCATTGGGTAAGGTACTACATAATTACAGACTAAACCCAACCCTTGAACCAAGAAATCAGTTCAGATACAACCAGGCAATAATAATAGATGCTCTGTGTGCTAGACAGCTGTTTAACCAATAATTGAGAGTACATGTTGTTGTTAGCTGCCATCGTATCCATATCTGATTCATAGTGACCTTATGTACAACAGGCAAAACACTATTGTCATTGTCATGCTTCTATGCTATTCATAGGGTTTTCAATGGCTGGTTGCTTTTTGGGAGTGGGTTGCTAGGTCCTTCTCCCAAGCCTACAGCACCTGGTGTTCCCAGGTGGTCTCCCATTCAAATACTAACCAGGCCCAATCCTGCTTAGCTTCTGAGATCTGACGGGACTGGACACTATAGCTTCAGGCTAAGAGTATATGTTGTTGTTGTTAGGTGCCATGGAGTGGTATCCAATTCATAGCAACCCTTATAGGGTTTTCAATGGCTGATTGTTTCAGGATTGTCTTGGGAGTGGATTAGCACATCCTTCTCCCATGTTTATGGCTCTGGGAACCAAAGGGACCTCAGAGACTGCAGAGCAGCACTCTATCAACTGAGCTAAATCTCAGCCCTCAAAGTACATTGTTGTTGTTGTTGTTGTTGTTGCTGTTAGGTGCCGTTAAGTCTGTATCTGACTCATAGCAACCCTATGAACAACAGACAAAACACTATTGTCAGTGCTTCTCTGCTATTCATAGAGTTTTCAATGGTGGATTGATTTTTTGGGAGTGGGTTGCTGAGTCCTTCTCCCATGCCTATAGCACCTGGTATTCCCAGGTGGTCTCCCATTCAAGTACTAACCCGGCCCAACCCTGCTTAGCTTCCGAGATTTGATGGGATCGGATGCCACAGGGTAATGGCTGCAGGCATTGAAAGTACATAGAGACCTGAAAATCAAACTTTGTTTTTGTCCAGCAGGGATACTTGGCAGGGGAAAGTGTCTTCCTTTTGGATCTCGGACTAGAGTATGTATCAGAATCATGTGGGAGGGCTTATTAGAACACACATTACTGGGTCCCATTCTAAGACTGTCCACTGGGGATTTGCATTCCAACACATTTCCAGTGATGCTAATGTTGCTGGTTGTTGGGCTGGGACCACAATTTGAGAACGACATTCGGTCATTGTGGTAGACTTCGATGCACAAAAATGAATGAAGTGTGGAATTGTGTTTTGGGATGGATGACCAGAAAGGGTCATCGTTTTGTGGAGGAAATAGAGTTAGGGGAACTTTGGAAGGGGTTTGAAGACAAAGAGTGCCATATGATGGTTCTGTGCCACATGGACTTTGGTATAAGAAAGGACTGAGCTTAAACCCATTTCTTTCAATTACTGTCTCGGCCTTACTACAGTAAGTACTAGAAACATGAGAGCTAGGGTTTCTTGGAATAATAATAGCAATGATTCCATCTTGAGGGAGCTAAGTAGAAACAGTGTCCAGAGTTGGAATCTGAGCGAGGACTGAAGGATGCTGGGGGCTTGTGGAGTAGATCACTTAGGAGTTGATGGGCAGTGAGAAGAGTGAATGTTTCCAAGCAGAAGTCACCAAAGTGTCAGATATCTCATTGCTCTATTCACTAAGTACTTTCTGGTAACTGCCATTTTATTATAGTTTTTCAAATAGAATCAAAATTCTCTGGATGAACCTAGTTCTTTGAAGGAATCCTGTGGATGATTCCTCTTTGAAATCAAATGGGTACAAGATTTCAATGAAAAGTACATGGGAGACATGGACTCTGAAGCTGCAAATTCTGCTCCCAGATCTGCCTTTTAGCAGCTCTGTAGCAGTCAGAGTTCATGTCCACAATGTTCTTTCCATTTCTAACAACTCTACAATATAGGTACCATTACTTTTACTCCTATTCTACAGATTAAAGACCAAAGCCCAGAAAGATGACTAACTAGTAAAAGGTGGGACCAGTATTCGATTTCAGGTCAACTGGATCAAGCTTTGTGCTTTGGGACTTTGGTTCCTGTTGGATTATTTCTAAAGAGCATTTCTCATATAACTCAATAACAAGACTTGCCTAGAAAACTTGTTGCAGATTCCCAGGCCCATTTTCTGTAAGTTACAATGCTGTTCATCTTGGGTGGGGCCAGGAATCTATATTTTTAACAGTGAATGTCCTCTATTCCACCTGTGAGCTTTATCCTTAGTGAAATTTGAAGAGCACCATTACCTGCCATAATGGGTTGAGCAATGTCCCACAAAATTCATATCTATACAGAACATCAGAATGTGGTCTTATTTATAAATAAGACCTTTGAAGATGTAATCTGTTAAACTGACATCATATTAGACTAGGTGGGCTCTAAATCCAATGACTGCTGTCCTTCCAAGAGGAGGAGAGGGCATACAAAAATATACACATAAGCTAGTTACAGTGGTACATGTACACCAGGTCTGAGGAGGCTGAGGCAGGAGGATCCAGAATTCAAGACACCTTGAGCTACAAAGGGAGACCCTGTCTCAAAAATTATCAAAAGAAAAAGAGAGAGGGAGAGAGTGATAGAGAAGTGGAGACAGAAGCAGAGGTTAGAATGATATAACTATGAGCCATGGAATGCAAGGATTACCAGGAGCTAGGAGAAGCTGGAAAAGACAAAGGAGGATTCTTCCCTCAGGCCCTGAGAGGAAATTTGGCCCTGCCAACATTTTGAATTGGAACTTTTAGCTCCTAGAACTGCAAGAGAATAAATTTATGTTGTTTTAACATCTCTAATTTGTGATAATTTGTTATGGCAACCCAAGGATACTAATATAGCTGCCACCTGGAAATGTCAGGGAAATAATCATTGTCTTAAATTGATATTTAAATATATTTTAAAAACTAGTAAGAGTGGTTGCTTCTGGGGAGAAGAACCAGATATTTTTGGCACAGAAGTAAAAAGTTGACTTATTTTTCATTGCATGACCTTTGAATATTTTCAATATTAAACAATGTGCATATACTAGCTATTGAAAAATAAATGAATAAATCATTAAATATTTTTAAGTGATATTCTAGAGTAACATGTAGGTTATTTGGGACTGGGGCCATCAATCAGAAATGTATTAGTTTCTTGCACTCCACCAAAGAAATAATCAAATCATAGTAAGGCCATTAAGCATTAAGGTCTTATTCAGAAGAGTGACTTTCAAGGTTAGTCTTAGGGGTGAGGATAATTCCAGCTTCTGATTAAAAATTATTGTACAATGAGAATAGAAGTTCTGCAGGTTGACACAGAGTTCCTGCAAGAAAGCAAATATCAGAATACTCTACTTGTAAGAATAATGATGGAGAACTCATATCATCTCCATTTTATGTCCAGAAATACAAAGTGGTGAAATTACTTATTTCACATAATACAGACTATTTAGTATGCAAGCCACTCATTCCATTCAATGCAACATATGTTGAGCACTCATTGTGTCCTAGGCACTAGAGAGATAGAAAAGAATGTGATGCCTTCCTGGGTTTGTCCTGGGACTATTTGCCTTCAAATCTATTCCTTGTACTTTCCCTGACTTTGCTCAGTATCATAGGAAAGATGACTTCTATATCATAATGGCTTCTCCCAATAAGAGGCATGGGCAGGACTCAGGGAAGCTTGGAGGGCTGGAGGAAGGGAAAACCATGGTACCTCTGCTCCCCAATTGACCACTTAACATGGTAGCTCTAGTAACATCTGCACCGTCCCCATATCTCTATTTTGATGGACAGGCCTACTATGGTTCCAGCATTGGCTGAGTAGCCTTAGACCCTGGATGCTGGTAATACCCACTTTCCTACTTTGTCCCTTTAGGGTAACAGAGGTAAGGGCTTCCTGCTTTTACTAACCTCTATCATTCCTTATTAGCTTTTCAACTCCTCCTTTACCAGAATACTAAATTCCTAACATTGAATTCTCTCTGTTTAAAATGCCCATACCAGCCCCTTTTCTAATTGGACTCCGAATAAAATGCTTTTTGTTCTGATTTGAATCATAAGTGTCTGCCAAAGGTTTGTGTGTTTAAAATCTTTGTTTCCAGCTGAGGGGGCCTATGAGAGCTGATGGAACCTTTTAGGAGGTGGGACCTAATGGCAGGAAATTAGGTTACTGAGTGTGTATACTTGAAGGAGATATTGAGATTCCAGCCCCTTCCTCTCTCTCAATTTGCTTCCCAGCCATCATGAGGCAAGCAGTTTTCCTGTGCCATGTGCTGCCTCCTACAGGCCCAAAGTGAAGGGGCCAAATAACCATGGACTGAAACCCCTGAAACTGTAAACCAAAATAAATCTTTTCTCTTTTAAATTGAGTGTCTAAGGCATTTTGTCACAGTGATGGAAAGCTGACTAATATACCTTGGCAGATCAGACCTTGATTTCCTCTATTTTTAAGCTATCCTCAGGCTATGCAGGGCAGTGCAGAGGCAGTGCAGGGACAGCTGGTCAACCTGGAGCAGCACAAACTCCAATAGACTCCCACAAGTGCCCAGAGACAGGGCTCTCTAAATTCATTAAAACTGGTTGGCTGCAGCACCTCTTGGAAGGGGAAGACTATTGTCTATCCAAAGCCAACCCCATGCCAACCACTTCTCCCTACCAGCCCCCATGGGCTACAGTTTAAGGCTCTTCAGGATAAGCAATTCCAAACTGAATTCCTGCAGCTGCGATTTTAAACACTGGCTACCTGGAAGTAGATAGGCTACTCATAACAATCTTAAAGCCATCCAACTCTCATAAAGTGATCAACAAAATCAAAATTCTGGTTCCCTTGGAAAATAAAATCAAATATGTGGCACTATGGTCACATTTGGAAAATATTTTTTTTCATAAACGGTTCCTCACTGTTTTTGCAGGTAATATACTAATTGAGACAATCATTATAAAGAAAGAAATTTCCATGTGGGGACCAGGATTTCTTTGGGGAAGTTTCACAGCCCTGAAAAGATCACAGCTGAAGAAATTCTCAACATCTGTCACCGTGCTCATGGTAACAAGGAGATTATAGGAATGCTGAATGGAAGGCTGAAAAGCTCTCTGTCTCTTGGGTCTTCCTTGTATTCTCTTTCCTTCATCTACTCATCACACCATTCTTCCAATATTCAAAGGAGGCAATATTCAGTGCCTATTTTGAGCCAATCGTTGGGCTGGATTCTGGGGGATGCAATGAAGATCAAAAGCAAACAAAGCTCCTATACTCGTGGAGCTAGTGAGAGAGACAGATGTCAATCAAATAAAGTGACAAACAAAAGTAAACCCACAACATGATAACAGCTACACATGGGTGATACACGGAGACTCCAGTTGGAGGAGCTTATATCACACTGCTGCTGAATAACATTACACTGTGGGTTTGTTGTGAGCTCCAGGGATGGAGTTGATAATGCAAGGACATCTTCAATAAGGTATGCTTTTATCTTACATTCGTGCAGATTTATAGCTTATGAAGTACTTTAACACCCATTGTCTCATTTGATTTTCACATCAATACTGAAATGACAAGATTTTAAAAGAAGTTGGAGAATTACCATAGTGGAAGCAAATTCAGATGAAAATGTAAGAGGAAGGGTAAAGGGGGAAAACAAATAACAGAGCAAAGTGTTTTCAAGTCTCTGTTCTTTAGCCATTAACAATTGTTTTTTCTTCAAATGCAAGTCATTATAAGTGAGGAAGGCAGAAGAAATGCCACAAACATACAGATAAATTCCAACATTTTAGCTGTGGTAGAATTTGGTTATACTTTATTGCACCTAGTTTTGCTGAGGCAAATAGAGGAAAGGGTTCTTTTGAAACAAAGGTATTCTCTAGACCCAGAGGGAAAGAGGCTTAGCTGAAAATAGTAGTCTCTAAAAGCAACAGCTATAATTGCAATAACAAAAGATACTTTTCACATATTCCAAGTGTAAAATGGCTCAGTGGTCCTTCAGCTGGTACCTTTGGGCCATGCTCATTCATGTGGATGATTCTAAATGAAAAGCAAGAAATATTATAGTTTTCTTGGCTCTATATTTAAAATTATATAAAGCAAGGAAGAGAGACAAAAAATTAATTTACTAAAGATTCCTAGCTACATAAGAATTACTGGTAGCTCTCAGTAAAGATTAATCAACTTGACTAAACTCTTAGTACATTTACATGATGACTGTGCAGGTCATGATGTTGCTGTTAGGAGCTGTCAAGTTGGGTCCAGCTTGTAGTGACCCTATGTACAACAGAACGAAACACTGCCCAACTCTCTGCCAGGCAAATGATCATTTTTATGTTTAAGTCCATTGTTGTAGTCACTGTGTTAATTCATCTAATTGAGAGTTTTTCTTTTTTTCGTTGACCTACCACTCTCCCAAAAATAATGTCCATATCCAGGGATTGAGCCCTCCTGACATGTCCAAAATACATAAGATGCAGTCTAGTCATCATTGCATCCAAGGAGCAACATGGTTGCACTTCTTCTAGGACAGATCTGTTAGGTTTTTTAGTAGTACATGGCATATTCAATATTCCTACATGGCATATTCAATATTCCTCTCCAGCACCATAATTCAAAAGCACCAATGCTTCTCTTGTTTCCCTTATTCAATGTCCAGCTTTCACAAGTACATGATGTGACTGAAAATACCATGGTGTGAGTCAGGTATACCATAGTCTTCAATGTGACATCTTTACTTTACAACACTTTAAAGAGATCTTTTTGCAGCATATTTTCCCAGTGTAATGTGTCTTTTGATTTCTTTCTTTTTTTTTTTTTAGAATACTGGGGGTTGAACCCAGGGCCTCGTGCCTGCATGCTTTGCAAGTGCTGGACCACTGAGCTGTGCCCCCAGCCCATTTTTTTTAGTTTTTTTGTTTGTTTGTTTGTTTTTGAGACAGGGTCTCGTTAAGTTATACAGACTGCCTCTGGCCTCGAACTTGCAATCCTTCTGCCTCTGGGATTACAGGCATGCGCCATGGTGCCCGGCGTCTTTTGATTTCTTCACTGCTGCTTCCTTGGGTGTTGATTGTAGAACCAAGTAAAGCAAAATCTTAAGACAACCTCAATCTTTTCTCCATTTATCATGAAGTTGTTGTGTACTGACACAGTTGTAAGGATTTTTGTTGTGTTGATATTGAGGTGCAATCCATACTAAAGGCTGTAGTCTTTGATCTTCATCAGTAATGTTTCAAATCCTCTTCACTTTCAGCAAGCAGAGTTGTGTCATCTGCATATCATAGGTTGTTTTATATATATAAAACTGTGCCATCTGATCCTGTCAGATCTTGGAAGCTAAGCAAGGCCAGGCCCAGCACAGTGCTTCTCTGCTATTCATAGAGTTTTCAATGGCTGATTGTTTCAGGAGTGGGCTACTGGATCCTTCTCCCAAGACTATAGCATCTAGTATTCCCACACATTCTCCCATCCAAGTACTAGCCAGGCATGACCGTGCTTAGCTTCTGAGATCTGAGGAGATTAGACACCACGGTGATGGTATAGCTGAGGAATACACACACACACACACACACACACACACACACACACACACACACACACACACATTTGTTGTTAGGTGCTACTGAGTTGGGTCCAAATAATAGTGGCCCCAAATAATAGTGACCTTCATAGGGTTTTCAATGGCTGATTGTTTTGGGATTGCTTTCAGGATTGCCACATCCTTCTCCCATTATTGTGGTGCTAGAGATGGAACCCTGGTCTTCAGAGAATGCAGAGCAGCACTCCATCAACTGAGCTCAATCCTAACCATATATATTGTTAGGTGCCATCAAGATGTCTCATGGCAGCCTTAAATACAGCAGAACAAAACACTATCCAGCACTGTGCCATGCACACAATCTGTTTCTGTTTGAGCCCATTATTACAGCCACTATGTTTCTTCTCATTTTGAGTCATGCCACATCAGTGAAGGAAGTTTCAGGGACTTTACTGCATTCCTATCATTAATGTCGATTCTACTTTGAGGAGGAACTTCTTCCTGCCTGAGGGATGGGGGCTCAATTTCTGGCAATATATTTGACAGTGCTTCTCTGCTATTCATAAGGTTTTCAGTGGCTAATTGTTTTGGGAGTGGGCTGCTGGGTCCTTCTCCCTAGTCTATCATAGTCGGAAACTCAGCTGAAACCTGTCCACAATGGGAGGCCCTGCTGACATGAGATACCAGTGGTGTAGATTTCAGCATCATAGCAGCACGCAAGCTCCCACAGCACAAGAAGCTGACAGACATGTGGGGGATAATATATATAAATATTTGTGTGTATACATGTATGTAATATATTGCCATGAGATTTGGAAGGTGGCCATGACAAAGAAGACACTGTTCTGATGTTTTGGCTGCCACTACTGTCAAACAAAGCTATGAGTGCTAAACGGGAGAGGTAGAGGCAGCCAACTTGGAGTTCCAGTGCTCAATCACTGGCTTTCTATGTGTCAGGAAGAAGTTGCAAGGTAGCAGCTTCCTCATCCTGGCTTCTGTATTCCCAGATCACTGTGCTGATGTGGTGTAGTTTCAGTACTTCCAATGGTAACCTCTTGGTTCTTTACTTTCCTGATTATATCAGTGTAATAGAGTTCTAAGGGTCTGAATAGAGACCCACTCTAATTTTTTCCCCTGAGCCCTTCCGGTTTTTTGTAGCCAACCAATTACTTATATTAAATCCCTTTCTGCCTAGTTATATAAACTCATTTCTACTTCTTTTATTGTAACCTGAGTGATAATATTTGCTAAATGCTGTTCTATGTATAAGTTCTTCTAAAAAAATTCTATCAGTGAACTCTTTAATTATTGAAATACATAGACGTGTACCTTTGGAGAGTCTGATTTAAAATAGCTACAAGCATAAATTTGTTTGAAGTTTCATGTTTTAGTTTTAAAATTCATATAAATGAACCCTACAGTAAATTGTGCTTTCCCAAAACTCAGAATAAAATATGCATTCTTGAAAGGTATACCTTTTTATTCAGTGGCTTTATATATTCCCTAGTAAAACCTACCTTACTTACTCATGCACTTTCAAAGGCACTTAGACTGTGTAAAAAAATTCAGAAAAACAGGCCTTACGATACCCATCTTGTAGATGGATTAATTGGAGTTTAGAGAAAGAAAATAAAGTATTCAAGATCACAAAGAGCTAGGATTCAAACTCATATCCTTCTATTTTCATAACCATATAGTTTTTCCTTTAGAATATATAAACTTCTAAGAGAACAATAATTCTCAGCTGCTATGAACACTGGTTTTTAATGGCATTTCATTAGTCCATTTACTTCAGTGCTGGTAGGTACTAGTTAATGCTTTTCTCTCACACAGACACAAAAGTGCTACAAGCATCTGATTCAAAATCATGTTCTTGTCATTCTATGAAGGACTAAGAAAGAAAAAGTGGACAGGACACAATAGAAAGATCTGGAGAATTGGAAAAAGCAAAAGGACTAAAATACATGTTCTGTGTTGCTGGTTGCACAGGAACAGCACTATTACAACTTTGTATCCAGGTTTATGGACTGCCAAAAGAACCAACAGATCCATCTGAGAAGTACAACCACAGTGCTCCTTGGAAGCAAGGATGGCTAGACCCCATCTTACGTACTTTGGACATGTAATCAGGATGGACCAATCCCTGAAGAAGGACATCATGTTTGGGAGAGTGGGAGGTCAATTAAAAAAAGGAAGACCGTGAACTAGATGGATCCACACAGTGTCTCCAACAACGGGCCTAACCATAAAAAAAATCATGTGCCTGGCACAGAGTCAGAAAGTGTTTCATTTTGTTGTACATAGGTTCACTATCAGTTAGACCTGACTCCACCACACCTAACAACAACAACCCAGTTTTAATGATAATAGACTTGGGAAGCTGGGAAACCTGATGCAAATGGAAGCCAGCAGGATCCTAGGATTACTATGGTATCAGCAGGAATATCTGGGTTCAAATTTCCACCCTAGTTCATGCCCCTGGCTTTATCTGTCCTTTTTCTTTACTTCATATCTGACAGCAGGCTATAGATTTGTGCTATCAAAACTTATTGGAGTATTTCTATAAAACCATGTGCGGCCTTGGTAGGATTCCACACCTTTTTAGTGATTCAAAGCCTGTCTCTGTATTTCCTAGAGAAATTAATCTAAAGATGCTATTTGCAAACTGACCCAGTTCCTCAGATTGTCAGCTACACAGATAGAGGATCAGAGAGAAACTTTTAAAATCATGGTATGGTTTTCATCTACTGAAATAGCTGTTTTACAATTTTCAACTCAATATTTTACCTAGGCTTTTCCAATACTTAATAAACTATCTAAAAAGATAATTAATATGTCTTTATGAGATTGGAAGAATCTTTTGATGCTGGACAGTTTTCAAAGAAAAGGGAAACAGGAAGAGATGACATTTACTAAGTGCTTACAACGTCTCAGGGTGAGGCAAACATCCACTTATTTAATTCTAAAATCAGTTACATATACAGAAGTATAATCACCCTGATTTCAAATATTAAAAAAATTCAAACTATTTAATTCCAAAGGTCACTCAGATAATAAACAGCAAAGCAAGTAATCATACCCAGGCTGGCCTGTTCCAAAAGTCAATCACCTTTTCATGACTGTATCATGCATGTGATAAAAAAATATTGCCAGTGTGCTTGAGAAAACAGCTCCATGAATTTTAACTTCTGGAGCTAGTGTTTTGTTTCCAGGGAACATGAGGAAACACTTTCCGATTGCCTGAATGTTTAATAATACAGGCAATGAGAACAAATTGCACCACTTGGTATTTACTATGTGTTTCATAACAGAGCTAGGGGAAAGGGTTTTAGTTTAGGTAGGAAAAAAGGATACCACATTGTAAGCAAAAGTGTACAAACAAAGGGTGAATAATTTGGCATTTTAGATTAAAGTGAATTAGTATTAAAAAAAGATTTCACAGCCTCAAGTTTTGTTTCTCACTGATGACAGTTACTGCTCAAATGTACTTGCTTCCTCTCCTTCCATCTCCCTCTGTGTATGTGACGCCTCTTTATGGGTAGCTCACTGTAAAAAGCAGCTTGGTATAGTGATGGCAGAACCCTTACCTCTGCCTTCTCCAGTCTACAGCTTTGCCATGATGGACGAAGAGGTTCCCTCTTGACCTCTTCCACTTTCTCAGGGGAGAGCAGCAGACCACCCCAAGCCCCTTCCAGAGCTATGCTACCCTGACCACTCCCTGCTGCATTACCTTCCTGCAGCTTCCAGCTTCACCGAAGTAAACTCTGTTTTATCCTCTGAACCTCCTGATGGTCACATCTCTGTCAAACCTTCAGCATAGTGGCTAAAAGAAAATCTTTATCAAAACTCTAGGCAGGGGCATGACACCCTTTTACTAAACATGAACCTGTACATATTGATTTGGGGCTGTCCAAGATGTTTTCATCCAACAATGTTTTAATCCAACAATGAAGTGTGTGGGTTAACCACATTTTCTTATACCTAGTTATCACTTGTTTTACGTATATCAGACCCATTTTTGCAAGTGCTTTATTTACTGCTGAACCAGACCCTCAACCCCATCAGACCTATTTTCAAATAGACAAAATATAAATATGCTTTGGTCATTTTATCTATTTTTGCTTCCCAATTCATTCTCTGCCCTTCTTTGCCTTGCTCTGTGCCCCAAGGTGCCAGATTCTATGGACTAAGTGGCATCACTCTGGCTCCCTAGCCTCTCGCTTCCATTTGTGTGCAGCTAATTGGAAGCATCAACAGCAGATTCCAGAGCAGGAGAAGAGGAGGCTTGGCATATTGGCCTACCCCTAACCCCAGCTGGGCCGGGCCCCTGCTCCTCTCCCAGGGCTGTATCTTCAACTTCACAATAACTTGCCCACTTTGCTTTTCAGGCCAAGGGGTGCTAACAGCTATCTGCTGTTGCCAAGCCCTGAGTAATTCCCTCTCTCTCATTGGTTCCTTTAACACAACCCAACCCTCTGTAAAAAGCCCCTGCATCAAACATTCTCTAGTTAATCCTTCAGGGATGCCCCCAGTGTCATGCTAGAACTAGGACTGATATTGTCACAAATACTTTTCTATATTTAGTGAATAAACAATTTATATGTGCTAGTCTAAGAGTTGTAAATACAAAAGAAAAGCCATCTAGCAAAAAAAATTAGATGATCAAACTATCTGTCTAAAAGCTGCAATTTAAGAAACAGAAAGCCAGGTGTGGTGGTGCTTGCCTGTAATCCATACACTCAGGAGCTGAGGCAGGAGGATCTCAAGTTCAAGGTCAGCCTGGGCTAATAGCCCTATGCTGTCTCAAACAAAAACAAGCAAACAAACAAAAATAAAAAACCTCAATCAGGTTTAACAGGTGAGTAAGTAATAGCAGAATTCCTATTCTAGTATTGTTTAGGAACAAAAAGGCTATTATAGACATGTTGTTGTTGTTGTTGTTAGGTGCCATCCAGTCGGTATCCCACTCATAGTGACCCTACGTACAACAGGCAAAATACTTTGTCAGTGCTTCTCTGCTATTCATAGAGTTTTCAATGGTGGACTGATTTTGGGGAGCAGGTTGACAGGTCAGTCTTCCAAGCCTACAGCATCTGGTGTTCCTAGGCGGTCTCCCATCCAAGTACTAACCAGGTCCGACCCTGCTTAGCTTCCGAGATCTGACGGGATAGGATGCCACAGGGCTACAGCTGCAGGAATAGACATACACCTTGTATTTTCAAGTAGGTGTAGTTCTAAATGTATATGCAATGTTCTGTGTCCCAAATCCTTTCTCCACCAAGGAAAAAAAAAATTCCACACACATGTTGAAAAAGAAAGGAGAGCAAGAGTCTCCATGTGAACACGCTCTCCCACTGTGGAATTATCAGTAAAGGTGAGATCTATGTGAATAGAGGATGTCTGCATGATAGCAGTGAAGTTATTTTCAGAGACATCATTATCTCAGCTGGAAAATCCTGGGGCAGCTATTTGCAAACCAAATGGAGTTCAATTAATGTATCAAGAGCAAAGGACCAAGACCTGCATTTTGAGAATCAACATTAGCAAAAATGCTTCAGTACCTTGAAGGTTGAGTTCAACCTTTCCAAGGGCTCTTAGGAATTTTCCTAGAAATCTGTTTCCAGATATAAGAATAGGCTGAAATGAACTCATAGGGAGCTGTCTATTGATGAAATCACAGAATCATGCTTGGGGAGACCTCTCCTCAACTCTCCTCCAAGGCGAACCAGAGAGTTTTTAACTAGCACACTGTTGCTACAGAAACCTTACTAATTCACACCCCACTGATTAAAAATGTATGATAATTAGTATGAATGCTGAAGCTTATTTATGAAGAAGTAGATTTTCTTAAAAACAAGGCTATGAAAATGTTTTTAAGCTCATTAAAATGAACCTTTTGTGCACTCTTGTATACCATGATGTAAATTATGCAAGGATTCTTTTTGAGGAAAACACAGTATGGCTTGGTCATTCGTGTTAATCTCTTCCTTATAAGATTCCAGTAAAAAGACAGTAAAGTAGATCTAAACCGACAAGAGAATAAGAAAGGGAAGAGTTTGACACCTGTTGGAGAAATAGACAGCCATAATGCCTAGGAACTGATTCTGCAGAATGGGAAAAAATAGAAGGAGTTAAAACCTGCTGGAGCAGTAAGAATTCCAGCCAGGTGTGTGCCTCTGGGCTCTGCACACTCTGCAGGAGCTCAGAGCCTGCAGCGGGTGGTGGTGTTAGAGCTGAAAATAAGAGCTCTAGGCTAACTCTGCCCAGTTGTTAG
Source organism: Pedetes capensis (assembly GCA_007922755.1). Taxonomy (NCBI): domain Eukaryota; kingdom Metazoa; phylum Chordata; class Mammalia; order Rodentia; family Pedetidae; genus Pedetes; species Pedetes capensis. The sequence continues at coordinate 57,786 of VMDO01004467.1, read as the reverse complement.
GACTTTTAGAAAGTTCACAGATAAGTGTTCTTCCATTCTCCATCCCCCATTCACACCCATACAATGAGAATGGATGATTCTCTCTTAAGAAAATGAATAGACTCAGAGAAAACTTCTAAACACTGATATTTACAAAATTGGAAGGGTCTTCTTAATAAAGGAGGTTTGCCAAGCAAAAACTACATGAGTTGTCACCAATTGACAAAACCCACTCTCACTGGCAGGTTTTAATGGGCTTCTTCGTTTCAGCCTAAATAATGGATAGATAACAAAGGATCACTAGACACTTGAGGAAAACTTCCAACAGGGAAGTTGAAGATCCAAACAAACAAACAATCATTTTTTAAATAATAAGATAACTGGAGAAACAACACAAAGAAAAAGTAACAAAACAAATTAATGGTCCCCAAGAATTAACAGAAAATGTGGCATCCATAAAACAATAACAAAATTCTATGAAAAATGAGCATTCAGATAACAAAGAGCTAAACTCAGTAGCTGAAATATAAACAAATATGAGAAAATCATCATGAAAAACGTCACAACAATAAAAAAAATTGTGATGGAAGCAATAGAGAGAGAAACAGATTTAGAAAAATAATCCAGGAGGTCCAGCATCCTGCCAACAGGAGATGTAGAGAAAGGTGATTGAGAAAACAGAGGTCATTATCAAAATAATAATGTGAACAAATTTCTCAGATCTCAGACCTGAACCTCTCAATTGGTCTGCAAGTAGGCTGCACAATAAATGATAAACACTCACTACTTTTTTTTTTCCTGGTACTTGGAGGTTTAACCTAGGGACTCACACATAGCTTGCAAGTACTCTAACACGGGGTGGCTCCCCCAGCCCATTTTTTATTTTGAGTCAGAGTCTGGTTAAGTTACATAGGCTGCCTCTGGCCTTGAACCCGTGATCTTCCTGCTTCTGCTTCCTGAGTCCCTGGGATTACAGATATGAGCCACCATGGTGAGCTAACACCCACTACTTTTTTTTAAAAAAGTGTAAGTGTTTTTTAGTTCAATTTGAATTTTATGCTACCTGCCTTTATTATTTTGATGATATTTAAATTTTAATTTAAGATAGCTTTTTGAAAAGGAGTGTTTGACCTATTTTGTTAGCTCTGTTATGAGAGCTAGTAGGCAGTGTCTTCTTACTTTCTCACTCACTGAGAAAGAATACAACAATTCAGGACTTGCTTTCTATTTCAACTTTCTGACTTATGAAATCTAACCTCCCTGAAATCCCCTTCTGTTGCAACAATTGTTGAAATATTGCTACATGCCTCACTGCTTATATTTCTCAAATGCAGCATGCGAGCACTACTGAATCAAACCCTACAATCACCTCTCTTTTTATGCATATCGTCTTTGTCCAATACCAGAATATTTCCCTGACTTTCGTCTAAGTTAGAGGCAATTATAGATGGGTAGGTAGGTAGATAGATGATAGAAAGAGAGATAAGCATAATCAAAATGGTATTCTTGATGGGAGAGTGTAGTCCATAATTTCAAGTTGAAGAAGCTACATATATACTAGACAATGTTGTTGTTGTTGTTGTTGTTGTTGTTGTTGTTGTTAGGTGCCATTGAGTCCAGTCCAACTCATAGTGACCCTATGTACAGCAGATCGAAACACTTGCCGATTCTGTGTCAGGCAAACGATCTTATTTATGTTTAAGCCCATTGTTGCAGACACTGTGTCAATCCATCTGGTGGACAGTTTTCCTCTTTTGCGTTGACCTGCCACTCTTCCAAACATGATGTCCTTCTCCAGGGATTGTTCTCTCCTGACTACATGTCCGAAATATGTAAGACGCAGTCTGGCTATTCTTGCTTCCAAGGAGCACTCTGGTTGCACTTCTTCTAGGACAGATTTGTTGGTTCTCTTGGCAGTCCATGGTATATTCAATAGACATCTCCAGCACCACAATTCAAAAGCATCAATTCTTTTTCTGTCTCTCTTGTTCAATGTCCAGCTTTCACAACCATATGATGCCACTGAAAATACCATGGCATACTCACTTAATTTTTATTTGTTTATTTATTTTGAAGACAGGATTTTGCTTGGTTGCCCAAGCTGGTCTCAAACTCTTGAGCTCAAGTGGTTCTTCCACCTCAGCCTCCATTTTAGTTAGGGACTGGAGGCTTGTGCCACCATTCCCAGATTGTTTTTAATTTTAAATATGATGGAAATGTTTAACTTATTTTTAAAATTATAGTCAAAAGATATAGTGTTCACTTTTATTCATGTGGTACATAGCCAGTTATAAGCAATTCTATTTCCATGTTTCAACAAGTTTCCATGCCCAGCAAAATGATGGAAACTCTTCTGTTACTAACATCTGGACCTATTACCTACAGTATATTAAAAGTTAACTTGTTTGTGTTTTAATGTAATACTGATTCTGCAAGGAAGAAAAGGAAACCCACAGGTGTCAAAAAAGTGGGGAGAGGACTAGGGTCTGCCACTGAAAACCAGGATGCTAAATATTTAAGCTGAATATAGGAAACTGGGGCGGGAGGGGGGTGTGAGAGTGGATAAAGGCCTGTGACTAGTGCAAACATAATCCTTCATTTACACGAGGGACTGCTGTGATTGGTGCAAGTGAAGTCTCTTATTTGCATGAGGAACTATGCCATGATTGCAGCAAAGTCATTCATTTGCATGAAGGACTGCTATGATCGGTGCAGACACCCTTGCTACACCTCTTTTCTGGCTATATTAGAAGGCTGTTCAGTTCACTTTCTGAGCCAGCTGGGAGATGTCCTCCTGTGCTGTCCCTGGCATTGTGACATTGTTGTTGATAGGTGCCGTCAAGTCAGTATCCGACCCATAGCGACCCTATGTACAACAGGTGAAACACTATTATCAGTGCTTCTCTGCTGTTCATAGGGTTTTCAATGGCGGACTGATTTTGGGGAGTGGATTGTTGGGTCCGTCTCCCAAGCTTACAGCACCTGGTATTCCCAGGCGGTCTCCCATCCAAATACTAATCAGACCTGACCCTGCTTAGCTTCCGAGACCTGATGGGATCAGATGCCACAGGGCTACAGCTACAGGCATTGTGACATTAGGCTCACTAAAAGCAGTCTTTTAAGAAGTCTTTTCTTGCCTACTTTTTACCTTTATCATTACCAGTATGTGATCTGGTAACAGGAAGAGAGGACAGCAGAAGTGCTAACATGGTGGCAGCAGAGTGGTAGCAGCTGTGAAGGTGTTGGCACTGGAAGCAACAGGAGGAATAATGATGAGAGGGATGCTGACGAGTTCCAGAGAGTGGCCAGAGCAAGAACAATGGGGAGCAAAGGTGACATGGGTGAGAGCTGTGAAGAGTGGAGGACAAGAAACTGCAGGCCCTGGTTACTAGAAGAGTTTCATAGAGCTTTCAAGGCTTAAGGGCCAAGGGTCTCAGGGATCCTGGACCCAGTAGCTATAGCACTAGCTGTTGTCAAGGGCCAGGGATCCTGATGCTCTAGGCCAAAGAGCTATAACACCTATTACTGTAGGGCTGAGAGTTGCAGAAACAAAGGCCTGTAAAAGAGCTGTAACACTAGAAGGCACTGTCTGCTGCTGTTTGCTGCTGCCCACTACCACCACCCATTGCTACCAGGAGCCAAGAATTATAATAGCTCCCAAGTGCAGAGCCATGGATGGTTAAAGCCCAGAACAATAAGCCTCCAACCTGAGTGCTTAGCACCCTAAGTATCTGGCTTCTTAAGCATGAGGCAATAGGCTTAAAGCTCTCGGGGCTTGGAACTGTAAGCCCCTAGGTCTCAGGCATTCAAGGGCCTGGAATTGTCAACACCAAAAAAGCTCCTTATCTATCCATGATTCTTATTTGAGCAGGACAAAAGGACCCTCATCAGCTGACTGGTAACAATATCAGTATGTAGTTCATATGTAAAATATATAGATTTACTATAACACCATTATGCAGACTTTTCACTTGTCTTCTGTTTCCAAAATGTAATGTAAATAATAACCTTATGGAAATCCTTAGTTGTGAACCCACCATTATGTGTCCAATTAAGAATGAAGAAAACAGAACAAGAAAATACATATTTTGTGAGTCTGTTGTCAAGGAAAAATCTCATAGACTTACTGAGGAAAAGACAGGTATAAGTGCCTGATGAGTTTTCATTCTGAAATCACTTAAGGAAGGAGAATTTCAACTGTACTATTAGGAGGTCTATATAAAGTATAGTGGCAAACAGTGGAAAAAAAGAAGAAAATAAGGTTAAGCTAACGATTAGTCTTCTGTTGGTAGTCACCAAAAGACTATTTATCTCTAAATGCTCAACTAACCTATATGGGATTGTATAAAACTCCAAAGAACATGAGAGCAAGTGCAGGGAAGTAATTAGATTTGATAAGCGAAAACCAACTCCAATATTTTGATCTCCATCACATGAAGAAAGAACTGTGTGAAGTGAAAGGGGTTAATTAGCCATGAAAGGACAGGGGAGAGCCACATGGGGAAGCCCCAGGCTCTTTATGGAAGGCCCAAAGGAAGTCTTGGCAAACCAAAAATTTACATAATGGTCACCTCTGTAAGGCTCTCCCACCCCGGAAGGGAGGGTTTCCTGTTTCCTTGTCTAAAATACTTACTAAGGTCGACTGGCCCCTCTTGTATTGATTCCACACTCACCAGATATCCCTTGTGACAAATTTCTCACGTAGCTTGCCTGCATGGATAAACTGCATTGCTCAGGCTGCCTTGAAAGTGGACATTTATTGAGTTGCTTGGTGCTCTGGTATTTAAATTCATCTTCCAATAAAGCCCATCCAAAATGAAAGGACATACAGATCCTCCCACGTGAGCCTTCTTGTCTGCTTGGGAACTCTATTGATCATTGTAAATGCATTCTGGCCATTAGGTTAATGTGAGTCAACCTTGTAGACATGGGTCCATTCTTACTATGCCACTAAACCAAGTTTTGGATCTTCTGTGGCTTAAGCTTAGGGGCTGGATTATGGTGACATCACTGAGAGCATTTTGTGGGAACATATCCAGGGGTGCTATAGGACTTATACCAGATCACACCTCTCTGAATCAGAGTGTCCTAAGTGGAACTTTTCCACTTGAAAGCAGGGCAGCACCTTCTGTGAGTTTCTCATTTGTGTACCATTAATACAGATGCATATTGTTTTCCAAAAGAGGTTGTATATTTCTCTCCATATTCTAACTGTGAAATTCCATGGTGGACTCTGCCGTGGAATAGTATACATTGTCGGGACGGATTCCTCATATACTGACCACGTTGGCATAGCTTTTCGCAATCCAGTAACAGGCTTGCCTAAAAGATTGTCCTGGTTTCTTTAAGTTTGCTACATCTATCAGGATAGAACTATGCTTCTGTTTATTTTCTTATTCTCAAGGTTGTTTAGTGGGAGAATTTTTTAAAGGATTTTTTTTGAAGAGGTAAGTGTACCAAAACACGGACAGATACACTATTATTTATCAGTTATTTAAAAAATATGACATAAGGCCTACTTTGTACAAAGCAAAGTTCCAGAAGGATGGGGGTATTCAAATGAAAATATGGGGTGCCTCAAACCTCAAGAGGTTTATGGTGTAGGAACTGAGTAGGCATGCAAGAAAGAGATTGCAGATCATTGTGAAGGGTACTATAAAGGATAGAGCTGTATACAGGGTATAGGAGGACATTGATGTCCAAGAAAATTGCCTGTGCTGAGGCTTAACTAGTGAGTAGAAAGGTGAGTTGCTTAAGGATTGCTAGAGCATAAAGGATTAGGTGGGGCGGAGCTGCACAATAAGGGAAGATCCAAAGCCTAGTGGGGCTTTATGTAATATTGAGAAGTTTAGGTGTTAGTGCAGGTAGGAGGAGGTCTTTTTGTCCAAATGAGTAAATTTTGAGTGTTTCTCATTTCCTTGGTCAGCAGGTAGTAGATAGCAGGGGGATGGAGAAGGAGCAAGGCACAAACAAACTACCTGGGAGGAAACAGATCTAAATACTCTGAAGTACTGAGGATGGGGCCAGGATGAGGGCAATGGCTGGAAGAGGAAGGAGCTGACTATGAAAAGCAAGAGATATGTAAGAGGCAGAATAAGAAAAGTATGTTGTAATCACTGATAGCCACTAGCGGTGAAATATTCTTGTGGATTCAGTGCCTGCTGAGTGACCTTTTCCATAGAAAGAGCAGCAATCTTGCCTGCTGTTCTATGGCTGTTTCTATTTGAGAAATTGAACATTAGAGGTTTTAATGCAAACTATAAGCAGCTGTGTGTCACCCACTGAGGGGATTAGCCCTGAGATGTCCTGTCATTTGTCATCAGTTCTCAGGTTCTGGCACCCAGGAGACTATTAACTTCTGGCCTACAGTTCAGGTGAGCAGTCAGCCAGGTACTGAAATTAAAGGGAATGATTTGGAAACTGAGCTTGGTGTCAGCCAGGACTGGGTGGGAATCCCAGATCTATTGCTTATTTCAATTCTGAATTCTCAGTGAAGTTCATTGCTTATAAAGTGAAGGTTGGAGTATCTACCACCTTGTTGTTGTTCTTGTTGCTGTTGTTAGGTGCCATCAAGTTGGGTCGGACTCATAGCAACACCTCATAGGATTTTCAATGGCTTACTGTTTCGGGATTGTTTTCAAGAAAAAGTGCCACATCAGTTTCCCATTTTGGCAGTCCTAGGGGTCGAACCTGGGTCCATAGAAAGTGTGGAGCAGAGCTCTACCAGCTGAACTAACCCCAGTCCATATCTACTACCTAGAATGATTATTTAGATTAGATGAAATTCTTGCTTAAATTCATGCATGTGTATTAGAACTGAGATTCCACCTTGGGTCTAACCACTCACACAGTCTACACTCTTCTTTTCTCCTTCTTTTTCTTTCATGTTTAATATGTGCACTGTTTTCATTGTTTTTTAAAGATATTCTTCAAATTTAGTTTATCTTTCTCCAATGACCTAACTGTTACTTTATGGAGTCCTTAAAAATCGAAGGCCTGCAGCTGTACCACTGTGGCGTCTAATCCCATTAGATCTTAGAAGCTAAGCAAGGTCAGACCTGGTTAGTATTTGAATGGGAGACTGTTTGGGAACACTAGGTGCTATAAACTTGGGAAAAGGACCTGGCAGCCCACTCCCCCAAAGCAAGCTGCCATTGAAAACCCTATGAATAGCAGAGAAGCACAGACAATAGTGTTTCAACTATTGTACACAGGGTCATTATGAGTCAGACACTGACTTGATGGCATCTAACAACAAAAATCTAAGAAGGAAGGCATTCAGTGGTTTGATTTGGTTGTTGTTTTTCTACTTTTAGTCCATTACCATCTGAAGATTTTTTTGTGTTACTTCTGCATTATGAAACATATTACATTTTCTTTGTGGCCTAATGTATCATCATTTTGTTTGTGTGTAGTCTACGTGGATTTGAAGAGAAATATATTCTCTATTTTTAGGGTACAGAGTTTGTGATGTATCCAGTTCTTCATTATTAATTGTGTTGTTTGGGTCTCCTGTATCCTTAATTATATTTTGTCCTCTACTTGCCCTGTCTTGGACTGAGTGGTGAATGTTAAATTATCCAATATCAGTAAGTTTTTATCTATTTCTTCTTGTACTGTCTGCAGTTTCTTCTATAAAGGGTGCTTCTGTATTATTATTTGCTATGCATTTGTAGGGCTGGGATTTAGCTCAGTGGGTAGAGCGCTGCACTGCAGTCTCTGAGGTCCCGAGTTCAATTCCCAGCACCGCAAAAATGGGAGAAGGGCCTGGCAATCCATTCCCAAGGCAATCCTGAAACAGTCAGCCATTGAAAACCCTATGAGGGTCGCTATGAGTCGGATATGGACTCGATGGCACCTAACAACAACAATAACAGTGCATTTATAACTACTGAATGTCCCTTGTGAATTCTAGACTTTAGCATAAATTGGCCCTTCCTTATTTTATTTTATACTTTTCAGCTTGCATTTTACCTTGCCATATATCAAGGTCCAAATGAATGCTTTTTGTTGTTAGTTTGCATTTGCTTTGTATGCTTTTGTCATGCCTTGTGTCTTTCACCTTTTAAAATCACTTTGTGTTAGGTGTGTCGCTTGCATTCAGCACAGAGTCATGTTTTGCAGATTTTACATTTCTTACTAGTATGCCCAACTAGTCGGCCCAACATGTAAGTTGAATTCCATAAAATATTTGTTTCCTTTTTCTTCTCTTCTTTTCTTCAGCCAGGGGCAAGTCTTACCTAGGCCCTGATCTCCTTATTAGCAGCAGTTTGTGACCTTTCTGGACCTGATGTCTCCTCCTGAACCATCTGGCTTAGCTGGATCCTCATTTTAATTCTGCCCAGTTGGTTCTCACACTCCAGCAGAGCAGAATCTCTCTCCCACATGGGAGGCTCTGCAGAAACTCATCAATGGTAGACTTGAATAGCAACAGCATAAAAGTTTAAAAATAAGTTCTCATTGACTGTTTTGACACATAAAGTGAAGTTTCTAGTATTTTACAAGGCCCTGATGTCTCCTGAAATATGCTTTAAAATATAATTGACTGACCTAGGAATAATGTTATAGCATGTAAGTTTTCTGCTGGAAGGAACCACAGAAATCTTCTATTCAGTCTTTCTTCCCAAAGTATTAATCACTTCTGTATCACTCCAGAAAGTTTTCCAGTCTCCATTATTACTTTCTAGAAATGGTTTCCTGACCCAATCCCCCATTCTATAGACAGGGCTTTGAAGCCCAGACATACCATAGACTGGCTACATGGTACTGGAGCTTATACAAGCACCCTTTGTTGTTGTTGTTGTTGTTGTTAGGTGCCATCAAGTCAAATCCAACTCATAGAGACTCTGTGTACAACAGAATGAAACACTACTCAACACTGTGCCATGCACGTCATCTTTTTATGTTTGAGCACAATGTTGTAGACACTATGTGTTTTTTCTTAATGTTGATTCATGCCACATCAGTAAGAGGAGGTCCTAGGGGCTTTACTCCATTCCTATTGTTAAGATTGACTCTACTTTGAGGAGGCAACTCTTCTCCAGCCGTCTCTTGAATACCTTCCAGCCCGGGGGCTCATTTTCTGGCACTATATAGTGCTTCTCTGCTATCCATAGGGTTTTCAATGGTTAATTATTTTGGGAGTGAGCTGCTGGGTCCTTCTCCCTAGTCTGTCTAAGTCTGGAAGCTCAGCTAAATCCTGTCCACCATGCGTGGCCCTGCTGGTATCTCAAATATTGGTGATATAGCTTTCAGCATCACAGCAATACACAAGCCCCCACTGCAAGAAAAGTGGACAGACATGTGGGGGATAAGTACCCTTAGCCTCAATGTTTTATTTGTAGATTGGGGACAATGGTAGATACTCAGAAGGCTATTTAAGAGGACTAAGCAGTGTTACTAAGTCAAAGATTAGTCAGGTAATATAAAGGGCCAGACAGATAATTAGTTGAATCCTGCAAGTGTAAGTAACAAGAGTGACAAAGAGAATCAACTCCCTTGTTAAGGAGAAACCTCTATCAGGCTCCTGTGAATTTAGAGCCCTGCCTGCAGCAATGTGTGCCCAGTAACATCACTAGTTCTTCTAATTCTTCTAGAAAAGCAGAAATATATCTTTCTTATGTGAAGTTTCCCAAATATTCAATGTGTCAACTAATTCAAATTTCTTTCAAACACTAGCTGAGCCATTGAAAAAACATATCTGTGGGAAGGGTGCACTTATAGGGTGCCACTTTGCAAGCTCCAGAGTAAATGAATTAATATGAAGCCCAGCACAAGAGAAATACTCAACAGATTGTGAGTTCATCACATTTGAAACGCTGACAGATTTTTCAGAGAAAGGACTTATTTGAGTAGGTGGATAAGAGGCCAGAGAATAGAAAACCTAGGATAACCAAGACATCAACAGCAGGCCCGGGAAATCAGCAGAAATAGAGAGAGAATAAAACAGAACAGGGTTGGACGCTGCCTCCTCATTCCACCTGCTCTGATTCCTCCCTTGCTGCTACTTGCTGGCTGTCTCATCTGACCAGCCAATCTCTGTGCAGATAAAACTGGCATAGTCGGTGCAGGGAGACAGGGCAGTGAGATCCTACAGCTGGCCAGAGCCAGAAAGGCCCTAGCAGCTTCCTTAGAGGGAGCTTGCTGGGAAGAGGAAAAAAAAAGACTTGAGCTAACAGCCAAGGAGGCAGTTTTCTCCCTGCCCCTAGTTCCTTTGGCTCTTCCCCATCAGCAAATGTGAACCTAGCCAAACACATCCTATCCGGGTATGTTGCAGCTGTCTCACACATGTTATAAATAAGGACCAATAGGGCTGTTCCTATTTTTAGCACTTTAATGTGGATGCAAAGGTCACCAAGAGTCCCCATTTGCTGGCTGACTTCCTTGGTGTCTTGTCTTTATATCCTTATTTTCCTCCAACATGTGTACTTTTTGTTCAGATGAGTTCAAGTAAGATTTTAGGGTGAAAAGAGACCCCAAACGTTTACTTCTTCTTGGCTGGACTCCTACAAATGCCATGGATTTGGTGATATATCTATTCTGTGGCAAAAGTCATGTGCAAACTTTGGGAAACTGCACTCCCAGGCCTGGACCAAAGCCACTCTTTATTTTTCTCTCCAGAATAAAGAGAAGTTTAGTATAGAGAGTAGCTTTGTGGCATCTCTCAGCTAACCCTTAAGCACACAGTTGTGGCACTGAGGCCCAGGCAGGCAGATTTGCCGATTATTATCTAACATGAAGAATGCATATCACTGTAACTCATGTTCCTGGAAGGGTTTCCTGTGCTTAAGCACTTTGTATGCATCTCCTCATTTAATCCTTACAATCCGATTTCTAGTTCAATTATCGCTATCTCACAGATGATAGAACTCAGGTACGGTGGTTTATGAAATTGGCCCAAAGTCCCGTAGACTGGGAATGGTAGAGCTAGGAAAGACACTTGGGATGGAATCCTGATTCTAAGTCTTCCACTCTTTCCAGAAACCAGGGCTCAGTATGCATTATTCCTGAGGATGAAAGAAAAGAAGAGAAGGAGGGAGACCTAGCTGAATCTCAATCTCTCTCTCTCTCTCTCTTTCTCTGTCTCTCTCTCTTCCCCAGTGGGCCCTTTCATGCTATTCTTTGGGACCACGGAGTGTTTTCAGGTTACCAGCACAAACTGGCAAAGCCCCTCTTACCCTCTGAGCGCAGAGAGCATTGGCCCCCTTACCTGTTCTCAGGGTCAGCGAGGGCGAGGCTCCGAGTGACGTAGCACATCTTAAGGGGGATGCTCTTCCGGTCTCTGTGAAAGGAGAAGGACTGCGAAGCCAGATGGTCTGAGGAGCCGCCCCCTAACCGAGGGGACTCCGGTGGAGGTGTTTCCCAGCCGATCTCAGACACCGGGGACCCTTTCTTCACATATGGCGTGGCTTCTCTCATGTACTTCACTGCAAGCAAAGAGACAAGAAGCGCCCTGAAGGACGTCAAGGCTGAAGGAAGGTCTGTGCTTTTGAAAGAGACGAGCATCGGACAAGCACTTAATACTGGGCCTCGTGAGTTTTGAACAAGTTTCAGGATTTCTGTTCCTCTCAATGTAATTACCCTATTATTTAAATTCTATGCCAACGTGGATCTCAGAAATTGCTGGTATGATGCCCTGTAATTGGGAATTGCTTCTAGCTTTCTTTAACTGTGACAGTGTCTATCCTTTTTATATCATAAGTCACATTCTGGGAGGAAAGCTGAAAACAAATGGGCAGAGTGAGAAAGCACAACACAGGCTAAAAGACATTATTTAATGCAGATGTAAGGAATCTGGCAGCCACATTCGTTGCCTATGATGCTATTTTTCTGTTCAGAAGCAAGGGAAGGGAAAACCCTTTCAGGGGCTTCCCTGATAACAGTTCAATATGCTAAGAGCACATATGGGCAGGGGTTTAGCTCAGTTGGTAGAGCATTTGCTCTGTGCACTCTGAAGCCCTGAGTTTGATCCCCAGCACAGCAAAAAATGGGAGAAGGACCTAGCATCCTACTCCTGAGACAATCCCGAAACAATCCACCATTGAAAACCCCGAATAATACACAAACACTGACATAGTACAGGGCATAGTACAGTGTCAGGGATGTTTAGTTCTATGGTACATAGGGTCTTTGTGAGTTGGACTTGACTGGATAGCACATAACAACAACAAGAGCATAAACACAAAGAAATATATATGAAAATAAATAATCTACATTTCTATGGTAAAAATTCATAGTAGCAAAATGTTATCTGCCCAAGCTGAAAGCTAGAAAAAAATGACAGGTTAAATAATTTGTAAGATATCTCCATAGTCATAAAAAATGAAATAGATACAGATGTATTGATGTGGAAAGACCTGTAAGGTCTATTATTAGTGGAAACACAAAGTAGAGAGCAATCTTCATACTGTAACATCTGTGCATGAAATCATCAATATATATACCATTGTGTGGTGTTGTTGTTGTTGTTAGATGCCCTTGAGTTGGGTCTGACTCATAGCGATTCTAGTAGGGTTTTTAATGACTGATTTTTTGGGGGAAGGAGAGATTGCTACAGGAGTGGATTACCACATCCTTCTCCCATTTTTGCAGTGCTGGGGATTGAACCTAGGGCCTCAGGAAGTGCAGAGCATCACTCTACCAACTGAGCTAAACCCCAGCCCATATCATTGTACATATACAATTATTTCTAGATGCCTACACAAGAAAACATTTACAGTTGTTTGTTTAAGAGAGTAGGAATGAAAGCCAAGATGATCAAGAAATAGGTCTTTGGGCCTTTAGTATACATTTACTACTCATTTACAGTGCTTTAGTTTTTCTTGCCAACACTGGGTTGTTAAACCCAGAGCCCCATGCATGCTAGGCAAGCACTCCACCACTAAGCTGCACCCCAGCCTCGTTTTTTATTTTTTATTTTGAGACAGGGTCTCTCTAAGTTGCACAAGCTGCCTCTGGCCTCTACCTCCTGATATGCTGGGATTACATGTTTGTGCCAAAGCACTCAGCCCCATTTTCATGCTTAATCATATGCATATATTACTTTTATAAAATTAGGGGAAAAAAAGTAACTTAAGACCTGAGTGGAACAGACTACAGTTTTGCTCTTTGAAATGTTTGCCTTGGAATTAAGAGGTTATTTGCCTATCCTGAATTTGAACAGTTGGTCTTTAGACAACTTTCGAGTTGACAGTGCAACCAGATTCTTGGAACATGCAGTATCAACTTCTATACGTCTTCTTTCTATCACCCACACACTCTGGTTCCCTGTGTATGGGGAGATGTGGCTAAGTCCTTCAGAAGCAACCATTATTATAAATGGCAGTAGGTTGGAATGAGTGAAAATAAGGGGTATTTCCTCCAGATCTTTGATGAATCACTTCACAAAATAGTGCCTCTAATATGCAAGATATGGAGCTAGGTTTAGAGAGACAACAGAGAAGAACCACATGTAGCTCCCATACTCAAGAGTTATAGCATCAAGGATGACCACAGCTGATGCCATTGGTGTCTTATCTGCATCCTTTTCACTAGGTCCTAGCTGCTGTGTGTTGGCTGAGAACAGCTTATAGCTCCTCTTCTGCTCAGTGGAACTTCTCTTAGCCCAACAGGAGCCACCAAGCCTGGGAGGCTGCAGAGTTGCTGCCCAACCCCCAGACAGAATCTCTGCCTCTAGGAAAGCCCATGTAATATGGAACATAAGACAAATACACTAACTATGGTACAAAGTAGAGTGAGCTAAGTTTTATAATAAGAATAAGGTGTCTTCAAAGAACCCATAGGAAAAAATGAATTCAGGAGCATGAAAGATAACTTCACAACAGTTTAATAAACAGATCAAATATATTTAGATGTACGTAGTATGGATGTGTATTAGGAGATTCATCCACAGGTTCCAAAACAGCCATATTAATACAAAGAAGAGGAGAAGTTATTTAGCACCAATACATATTATAAAAGAAGACTAAAGTATTTTAACTGAACACAAGTCTAGTTAGGAGGATTGCACAGCTCCATGACTGCCCTATACCTGCTAGCAGAGGTTATAGTTACAGAAGGAGAAAGATAATGCATGGACTTGACATTTCAAGGAACATCATTGTTTCTGGGCACTGTATGTACAAAAGAGTGTAGGCTTACCGAGGAACAAAATACAGGGGTCAGACTTAGGCTGAAGATGGAATAAACAGATCTCTTTTGGAGATCCTGAGTTTTTCTTCTTTAGAACTATTTTAATAGAAGCCAGAACACTACTTAGCTTTGTATATTGTAGAATTATACTTATTGATATACAGGAAACTCAAGCATCAGCTGAGAGAGGTTGGACATTTTCCTTTGATTATATTATTATCCTTCTGGCTGGAATTTGGGATGAGTGTTTTGGGAGTAAGAAGCAGGAATATTTCAGGGAGCAAATCACATTTTTATTTGGCCTTAAAGGATAGCTAGGACTTTAAAAAGTAAAAATAAAAATAATAGTCCTTCTTTTATATAATGCTCTCTGATTTATAATTTTGATTGCAAATCAATAGGAAAGGAAAATTGCACCTAAGTTTGGAAAAGGAATGAAGCAGCAACATTTTTCATACATTTAATCATGTGCTAAGTATTGATCTAGGTTCTTTATGTAGATTTTTCATATTTCAGCTTCACAATTATTATTTAAGGTCCCACCTTCTATTTAATATGAAAACTGAGATCTAGAGAAGAAATAGCTAAGGCATCTTTCATTTATTGGGTGTCCACATGCCCACAATCAATAAAAGAGTAAGAATATATTTCTATCCTTTGCAGAAATGTCTTCTAGGGCTATTCTAATTCTGCCACACACTAGCAGCTTTATATAGGTTATCCCTTGGTTACCATTGCAGGTTAATATTACAGTATCCATCATCACACCAATGCGACAGTTTATCTTACATGGAGTCACATGGCCAGTAAGAAGGGAAGTGAAGTTTGGTTAATCAGAGATCATATTCTTTCATTAAATATGGCCATCCCACGTGGATGAAGGATGTAACATGATCAACCAATAGGTTTGGACTTTATTCTACAGGGAGAGAGATAATAATGGTGATCTTTGAACAAGACAGTGGCAGAATTGTTGGTCAGCTTTAGAGAGAACTCCTGGAAAGTGAGATTGGATAGTGCCCGGCAGGTACAGTGTTAGGTGTGTTTCATCTGTTGTACGTAGGGTGGCTATGAGTCAGACCTGTCTTGACAGCACCTAACAACAGCAAGATTTATCTGCAAAAGGTACCCCAAATTTAGTAAATAATGTAGAGGTGTGTTATTCATTTACTAGAGTGAAAGAAAAGAACTACTAAGGCAGCTCTGATTCCTCAAATTGTCAGTGATTGAGCTTCTGCTTTCTTATTCTGTTGCCTCCCTAATATGCCACCTAAAGATCCAAGATGGCTGTGTGAGTTCCATCCATCATGACCCAATTCCCCTCAGTGAGAAGAAGTAAAGAACACACACTATTGAGCCAGGTGTGGTGGTGTCCACACCTGTTAATCCCAGCAGAGGCAGGCTGATCGCAAATTCAAGACCAGAGGCAGTATGCATAATTTAGTGAGACCCTGTCTCTAAAAAGTTAAAAAAAAAAAAAAAAAGGCAGAGGGTGCTGCTCAGTGGTCGAGCACTTGCAAAGTATGCAAGTACAAGGACTGTGTTCAACCTCCAATACTGAAAAACAACAACAACAACAACAACAACAAAACACTAGTCTTCTTTCGTTAAGCCCACTTTTTCAGATTTCTGCTTACAGCACATTGGCTAAAACTTAGTCTTATGACTACTTCTATATGGTAAAGAAATTTATTGTTTACTCTCAATATCCCTGTGGCCAACCAGCTGATAGTCAGTGTTTGGAAGAGGAAGACAATGGATATTAGTGGATAATTCTCAGCTTTTACCACATAGATATATTTTAATTCTTTCAGAGCTTAATAAACTAGATTTTACAACATGTAAATACATGTAAATATGTTACACCAATCAGTAAACAACACAGGGATTCTTTACCATGTATTTTGCTACATATTTCTGATGTATTAACTCATTAGAACCCCAGAACAACCTACAATACAAGTATTATAATCATCACCATGCACCAAAGAATCCAGTGATTTAGCTCAGTTGGTAGATAGAGCACCACTCAAAAGAAGATGGGAAGAATACACAGAGTCGTTATATAAGAAAGAATTGGTAGATGACCAACCATTCCAAGAGGTTGCATACAAAGAGGAACCAATGGTGTTGAAGGACGAAGTGGAAGCTGCCTTGAAAGAACTGGTGAAACACAAGGCTCCAGGAATTGATGGGATACCAGTAGAGATGTTGCAACAAACAGATGCAGCACTGGAGGTGTTAACATGTTTATGCCAACAGATTTGGAAAACAGCTACTTGGCCAACTGACTGGAAGAGATCCATATTTGTGCCTATTCCCAAAAAAGGGGATCCAACTGAATGTGCAAACTATTGGACAATATCATTAATATCACACACCAGCAACATTCTACTAAAGATCATTCAGAAGCAACTGCAGCAGTATATAGACAGGGAATTATCGGAAAATCAAGCGGGATTCAGAAGAGGGCGGGGAACCAGGGACGTCATTGGTGATGTCAGGTGGATATTAGCTGAAAGCAGAGAATATCAAAAAGATGTCTATCTATGTTTTATTGACTATGCAAAAGCATTTGATTGTGTGGATCCTAACAAATTATGGATAACACTTTGGAAAATGGGAATAGCAGAACACCTAATTGTGCTCATGAGAAATCTGTACACGAACCAGGAGGCAGTTGTTCGAATAGAACAGGGAAACACTGAGTGGTTTAAAGTTGAGAAAGGTGTGTGTCAGGGCTGTATACTTTCACCCTATCTCTTCAATTTATACGTTGAGCAAATAATCCGAGAAGCTGGACTTTATGAGGAAGAATGTGGCATCAAGATTGGAGGAAGACTCATTAACAACCTGCGTTATGCAGATGACACCACTTTGCTTGCTGAAAATGAAGAGCATTTAAAACACTGATGAAGATCAAAGATCATAGCCTTCAATATGGGTTACGACTAAACATCAACAAAACAAAAATCCTTACGACTGGGTCAGCACGCAACTTCACAATAAATGGGGAAAAGATTGAGGTTGTCCAAGATTTTGCTTTGCTTGGCTCTATAATCAACACCCGTGGAAGCAGCAGTCAAGAAATCCAAAGACACATTGCTCTAGGAAAAGCTGTGGCAAAAGATCTCTTTAGAGTATTGAAAAGCAAAGATGTCACATTGAAGACGAAGGTGCGTCTGACTCATGCCATGGTATTTTCAGTGGCAT
>VMDO01004467.1:0-40364 GCA_007922755.1 Pedetes capensis | reverse complement strand
CATGCTTTTGAATTGTGATGCTGGAGACATCTATTGAATATACCATGGACTGCCAAAAGGACCAACAGATCTGTCCTAGAAGTACAACCAGAGTGCTCCTTGGAAGCAAAAATGGGCAGACTGCGTCTTACATATTTCGGACATGTAGTCAGGAGAGAACAATCCCTGGAGAAGGACATCATGTTTGGAAGAGTGGCAGGTCAATGCAAAAGAGGAAAACCGTCCACCAGATGGATTGACACAGTGTCTGCAACAATGGGCTTAAACATAAATAAGATGGTTTGCCTGGCACAGAATTGGCAAGTGTTTCGATCTGCTGTACATAGGGTCTCTATGAGTCGGACTTGACTCGACGGCACCTAAAAACAACAACTGTAGTCTTCTGAGTTCCTGGGTTCGATTCCTAGCACCCCCAAAATGGGAGAAGGATGTGGCAATCCACTTTTGAGGCCATCCCCCCAAAATCAGCCATTGGAAACCCTATGAGGGTCGCTAGAATTGGACACAACTCCACAACACCTAACAACAACAATGCGCCGAAGACACTGCAATAGAGAAGAGTTAAATTGTGCCATCAAGGTTATAGTCTTAGAAGATGTCAGAAGCGTGAGGCAAATCCAGACAGGCTGCTATGAGTCCTTACTTTTAACTGTGAAGTAATATTACTTTTCAGACTCTTTTTTAAAACTTGAGTGTGAGTGTGTGTGTGTGTGTTTAAACCAATATTTTTCGTTGCTCAGAGAAAACATCCAATTAAGAGGCTGTTGCCTGTAACATAAGAGAGCTTGATTTTGTAAGCCTGAACTATTAAACGGTGGCATTTTAATAAACACTTTTTAAGACACCATAATATGTATTCATAATAGAGGGTTTAACCTACCAGAACTGAACAGCTAGTATCTGCATAATTACACCTCCATGTGCTTACAGACAGTAATTTCAGGCAAAGAGTTGTTGAAAACAATCAAGATGCAGCCAGGCCCAGTTCAGAACGCCTAATAATCAGAACTAATTAATAAACCATGCCCTTTCTAGGCATCATGAATTAAAAAATGTGGTTGAGCAATTAAAATTCCAGTCTTCAGTTGCAAAAAAACAAGAAAGGGAGGAGAGCTGTAGGAAGAGCTCCTCAAACCAATAATCTACCAAGTCGTTTTCAATATGTTTGCAGTTTTTGCTTTGAAGGATAGGCAGTTGTGAGGCTTTCAAAAGAACATTCAGTACAGCCCAAGTTTGCTAAGGCCCCAAGATGCCACAATTAAATCTTTGTTGGGGCGGCCAGATGACATTTGAAAGGAAAAGCACACTCAGGCTACTAATGAGAAAATGCTTTAGGCAAATCCAATCAACTCTCCTACCAGGCTGGTTTCTAAGGAGCTAGGAAATCCATCTGATATGGTCAAGTTTTCTTCTTAAAAATAACAACAATCAGAAAGGGATTCAGGTGACAGGGAAGAAGAGAAATATTTCATTGCTCTAAGGGTAGTGAACACAAATGTGAACCTTTTCATGCGACTGAAGGGGAAGGGGACCAAATGGTGGCAAGAGACCTGGGTACTCAGACCTTTGGAGAGACATTCAAGTTGAGGACCGGTTATTGGCAGTGAGAATGGCCAGCAAAATGCAGTATGTGACATTTCCTTAATGGTATTTTCCTAGGTCACCTTAGTGAGGACAGATGCAGACAGAGGTCACTTATATTTCCAAAAAGAACAAGAAATGATGAAAGAGGTAATAGGACTGCCTCAGAAACCAGAGCTAATCTCTCAGAAGGCTGAAGGAGTGGTGGATGGAGAATTGGCCCTGGGAATCTGGGACTTGGATTAGAGTTCCAGATCTGCTGCTAACTAGCTCTCCAGCCCTCGGCAAGTCACTTCACCTCCCCCAATCTCATTTTCCTCACCTGTCAAGGTAGGAAAATAAGGTCCTTACCCTTCAAACACTATATGATTCCTTAGAAAGCTGCCTCTTTCAAAAACATGAAAAAGAAAAAGAATATGTCTTACTTCATCTTACTATTTATGTTATCACAAATAGTCTTATTACAGTGTGTGCCAAACTTTAGATGAAGGGCTAGGGCAGTTGTGTCTTCTATGAGGGTTGCTATGAGTCAGACATGACTCAACGGCAACTAACAACAACAACAACAACATAGGTACCTGACGCATATGAAAATCACCCTATGTTGACATGACATACTTAAGTAACATTTTCTTTGGTTTGGCAGCCTTGTTTAGAAGAATCATCATTTCCATTCACTTACTAATATTTGTTTCACTTCCATTCTTCCAGCTGGGTTCTTGAGGGTAGGATTTTATAATGAATTTGAAGGATGGCCACAGACTTCTCAAGAGGTCATGAGAACATTCCCTGGGAGGGTGCTGAGTTCAAATACATGGAGTCCAGAGTCAAAGTGGCTATGACTTTGTTGAGTAATCTTTGGTCTCCAAATAAAAAGTCATCTCAAGATTATCCTATTTTAGGTAATGCAGTCATTCAATGAAAACTGCCTCGATTCTTCAGCAAAGAATGACCATTGAACCATTGCCTCAGGTTAAGCCAGTGGATGCAGGGAAAGCGTCCTATCCCGTGGGTCGTACTGTAACCACCCCGAGGACACTGATTGGTTCTTATCAATTCAACAACCCTTTAATGAGCTCTTGCTATGGGAAGGCCTCTGTGTGTTGGGAGTTATCACACTGAACAAGACACACAGGCTCCCTGCCCTGATGGTGCCTTCATTCCAGTGCTCATGGGCATAGTGGGGATTTGGGGTAGAGAAAGATAGTAAACCACATTCAAGTCTAGGGTATTGCTCTAACATGGCATACCTCAAGGACTTAGGTTTGTCCAGTTCACATAGAGCTTTTCACTGTCTGGGCCCTGCCTACTTCTTGTCCTCATCTTACTGACCTGGTCTCCACAGTCCACAGGCAAGCCATGTTGTTGTTGTTGTTGGGTGCTGTCGAGTCAGTATCCGACTCATAGTGACCCTCATAGGGTTTTCAATGGCTGAGTGCTTCAGGATTGCCTTTGGGAGTGGATTGCCAGGTCCTTCTCCCATTTTTGCAGTGCTGGGAATTGAACTTGGGGCCTCAGAGACTGTAGCGCAGTGCTCTACCCACTGAGCTAAATCCCAGCCATAGAGATATACTATTTAATTCTCTGAACGTTCAACATTCTCTCCTGCTCTGTTCTTTGCCCCTGCAGTTTCCTTTTTCTAGAAACCTCCTCTCTACATTCTCGTAGTTGCAGTTTAGGTTAGTGTTCCTTTTCTGAAGTGCTCCTGACCCTGCTAGACAGACCTGCTTTCAAACCCAAACATGTTTTGTGGTGACTTCCATGGACGTCCACAGCCTCAGGACCCTGAACATCATGATGGTGGCTTATTTCTTGCCAGACATTATGCTGATCAATTTTCAAATATTTGAAGACTTACAACTGCATGCAATTATTTGTTGGCACATAGGTATCTCCATGGGTACCATAAGGTCCTCAAGGTTGGATGACTAATTTACAGTGGGAGTTAAAACTCAAGACTCTGAGACAGACTACGTGGTTTCACATGCCAGCTCTGTCATCTGCCAACTGTGTGAGCTCAGGACGGTTTCCCTAACATCTCAATACATCCATTTCTCCACCTGTAAAATCAGGATAAATAGTACTGTTTGCCTCAAAAATTATTTTGAAAATTAAGCGAGTTAACATGTACAAAGGGCTTAGAATTGTGTTTAATACATACTAAGTACACATTTGTGTTGGAAAAAATGAAAACTCAGCTGCTTGCCTATTCACATCTACATCACAGCAATTGCCATAAATGTCTGGCTTAATGCATGGAATGACTGAGCCAATAAATCACAAATAGGATCTCCAAGATATAATCTCTTACAGATTTGTTCTTTAGGAAGAAGACTCATAACTGATCTTACTTTCAGATGAAATAGCAGAGGCCAGAGAGTATTAATCACTCCTCCAAGGATCAAAGAGTAACAGACAAAAATCAGGAATCCATGAATTTTATTCTGTAGAATGGCAGCTGGCAAGCTTTTCTTGGAAAGAGCCAGATAGGAAATTTTTGGACTATTTGGGCCTTAGTTTCTCTCCCTCAACTTCACTCTGCCACTGTACCACAAAAGGATTTATGGACAATATGCAAATACATTGGTGTGGCTCTATTCCAGATAACACTTCATTTACAAGAAGAGGAAACAGGCCAGATTTGACCCATGGGCTGTAGTTTGCCAACACCAGCTTTAGCACAATAACAATAACTAGCAATTACTGATAACTTATCATATAGTGGACCCTGCTCTAAATGTGTGAAGTGCACTAGCTCATAAAGGGCAATTTTATGAAGCAAGAATATTATTCTACCTACCTTATGAGCAAGGAAAGTGTGGCAGGGAGAATGGAAGTGACTTGCTCATGGTCAACAGCAGCAACTGGCAGCACTGGGAGTTGAACTAAGGTTTTCCAGCTCTAAGACCTCCATTCCTAATCACCCCCTGGGCTCTTTTCTTGTATCTTGTATTCTGCCTCTACATATGTGTGTCCAACTACAAAAACCTTAGAATTTGTGCTTTTAAAAAGATTTGTTTTTGTCTGCAAAGTTTTAGTTTCAGCATCTTATAAGCTGACATCTATGTGTGGCTTTACACAAAGAAATTGGGAGAAGGACCTGGCAACCCACTCCAGAAAATCAATCTGCTATTGAAAACCCTATGAATAGCAGAGAAGCACTGACAATAGTGTTTCACCTGTTGTACATAGGGTGGCTATGAGTTGGGCACTGACTCGATGGCACCTAACAACAACAACAACAACAAACAAATAAAAAGACAACGCCAAGCTAAAAGGAGGCTATAACTACTGGAACCTTGGTCATTTAACATTCAAGTATTGGAATGCTGCTGTCCCCATTGTCTCAGAATCCAAAGGTAAAGATGGATAAATTTAATATACAACGTTAAGAATGGGTGTAGCTTCCATGACTACAGGTTATTGGATAGCTGCTGGAATACCTAATGCCTTCCATGACAAAATTAAGATTTTAAGAGTTGCATACAGGCCCAAACTAAAAGGGTGACTGTGATAGAGATAAGACAGAAAGCTATGATATAGCATACTCAAATGAAAAATCAACATAACATGTAGGATAGGGAGAACTATACTGCAAGCAATTCATGTGAAGGAAGATTCTGGGGATTTCCGGGATTATGGTTGCCATAATGAGGTAGCAGGGCATTAGGTTCCATGGATTGAAATATGGGCTGGGAACTGGCTCAGTTGGTAGAGTGCCACTCTTCACTTTCTGAGGCCCTGGGTTTAATCCCCAGCACTGCAAAAGTGGGAGAAGGATGAGGCAATCTACTCTTGAAGCAATCCCGAATCAATCAGCCATTGAAAACCCTAAGAACAGCAGAGAAGCACTGACAAGTGCCAGGGAAGGCTTCATTCTGTTGTACAGAGGGTCGCTGTGAGTCGAATCTCACTCAACATCACTTAACAATGATTGAAGTATGCTGTTCAGAAAAGGAAAAGACAGTCCTATCTCTATTGATCGGGCTAGGATTTAGCTCAGTTGGTAGAGCACTGCACTGCAGTCTCTGAGGTCCCGAGTTCAACTCCCAGCACCACAAAAATGGGAGAAGGGCCTGGCAATCCACTCCCAAGGCAATCCCAAAACAGTCAGCCATTGAAAACCCTATGAGGGTCACTATGAGTCGGATACCGACTCGACGGCACCTAACAACAACAACAACAACAACATCTCTATCAATCAGCCTATGCCTGTAGCCCTAATAGATTAGATAGTGTGTAAGTGAAGGCAAAAGGATGACCAGATTGTTGAAAGACCAAGAAATAAAGAAATCATATATAAGTAAGAGGCATAGGCACTGCAGTGAAGAGCATGAATACTGGAGTCTGACGTGTGTGTGTGTGTGTTAGGTGCTGTTGATTCGGTATCTGACTGTTTCGGGATTGCCTTGGGAGTGGATTGCCAGGTCCTTCTCCCACTTTTACGGTGCTAGGAATTGAACTCGGGACCTCAGAGACTGCAGCACAGCGCTCTACCAACTGAGCTAAATCCCAGCCCCTCTGGAGTCTGATACTGGTGTCAAATTTCTAGTTCAGTTGTTCAGGTCTGTGGCTCAGGCAAATCATTTAGGCTCCCCACATGTTAATTATTTTACCTCTATCACAGGCTTGTCATGAGAGTAAATGAACTAAAATAAGTGAAACGTTCACAAGGCACTTCCCATAGTAAACATAAATGTCAGTTACCACTATCAGGAGTTATTTCACCCGCAACTGGAAAGATTTATGTTACCTAAATAAAGACTCGATGGCATGTAACAACAACAACAACAAATCACTTAGAGTTTGGCCAAACTCATTTGAGTATCTCTGCAGAGTAGAATCATGATCAGTGAACACAAACTATAGGGGTAAGGTCTGAGTTTAATATAGGACAAAAACCTTACAGTGACTTCCCTAATTGTGATGTGCATGCAGAAACTGGACGTGATATCCCTCAGCCACGTTGTAGAGAAGAACTCTACTTTGTGAAGAGCAGATTATTGCTCAAATCTTTTAAGCTGTCACATGCTGTGCTGTGATTCCTTCTGGAATGTGGTTAATCAAGAAGCCCAATCCAAAGACTCCAAGGTAGTGAGGTCAGTTCATGGTTGCATTGCCACATAAAATCATGCTCTATATTTCTTATTATCATGGATTTATTGGCTACATATTAGTTGTGTGAAAGTGGGGCAGTTTGTTAAGTTATCTGAGTGTTAGAATCCCCAATTATTGAATGAGGGAAACAATGTCTTCCTTAGAAAGGAAAAGCAATGTAGTACTTTAATGTATGAGCCCCAGAGTCAAAGGACCTGGATTTGTATTCTAAATCTTCTACTTATAAACTGGGCTTCTTTGACAAAGGACTGTAAGCAAGGAGTGTAAGCTCTCAGTTTCCTCACATGATAACAATCATACTTGTTTTACCTCACAGGATCATTATAAGGATTAAACAATTTTTTAAATGTATACAAAGCCCTGGGAACAGAGCCTAGATCATACCTGGTACTCAGATTTAAATATCACTAAAATGATATTAGGGTTTGGGGTTTAGCTCAGTTGGTAGAGTGCTGCTCTGCATTTCCTGAGGACCCAGGTTTGATTCCCAGCACTGCAAACTTAGGAAAAGGATGTGGCATCACACTCCCAAAGCAACCCCCAAAAATCAGCCTTCTGACTCAATGGCACCTAACAACCATGACAACAACATGGATGTTAGTGTTCGTGTTGTTATTTCAGTGAGAAAATGCATTACAAGGATGTCAATCTCTTTCTAACCTAAAGAACCATCAAAATCATAAATGCTGTTTATGAAAATACTGTTTCATTCCTTCATTTGTTGCATATAAATTAAGTCCCAACTCTATGCATTGTGTGGAATAGACATCATAGGGTAACTAATCCTTTGGACATAGAATTTCCTGCTTCTGAGCATTTTATAATCATTGCCAGGGAGAAAAAACATACAAACCTAAAATGTGAAAGTTGATATAGACTATAATTCAACCCACACAGAAAAAGTAGTCTAGAGTTTATTCCTCAGATATTAGCAAATCCTGAGAGGACAGAGATTAATGACAACTACAGACTTGATTCTCGACAATTTGCCAAGTCCCACATCATCAGAAATAATAATAATGTCTCTTCCTTGGGAAAATGCAGTAGCTATTTAGACAGCTGTACCTTAACATTGGAAGACAAGAAATTATCAGGCAGAAAGCCTGTCTGAATACTCATTTCCTAATATTGTTTCTACTCTTTCCTAGACAGACAATCACATGTGAATGGGATCT
Organism: Pedetes capensis; assembly: GCA_007922755.1. Taxonomy (NCBI): domain Eukaryota; kingdom Metazoa; phylum Chordata; class Mammalia; order Rodentia; family Pedetidae; genus Pedetes; species Pedetes capensis. The sequence goes on along the minus strand of VMDO01004467.1, from coordinate 32,490 downwards.
ATGTCAAAAGGCAGGAAGTGCCTCTCTTGTTTCCCCCTCATGGGTATCTCTGGAAGATAAAACTCTATTATTATTCTAGGTGTAGGTTGATAATAACATCCAGCAAATCAAACTTAGGGCTCAGTAAATTTGCAATTACATTTCAGTGGCAGAAGCTCAGAGTCTTAAAGGTTTTCTAAAGGAAACTCTCCATTAAGCAACCAAAATATCACAACCAAAAAGAAACTTGGGCAAGGTCTGAGATTTCTTTTTTCATGTCAGCCTGGATGTATTGTTCACCCAAAATTATTATGGAGGCATCTCATGGCAAGGTGTATAGTAAGGGTAAGACAGACATCAGGTTCATCGGACTAGAGAATGTCATAAATATCTGCTATTTTGAAAGTGCTTTATAGCACTTCCCTGACCACAATTTGCATTGGTTATTGTCATCTTCATCTGAACTGTATATAAATTTAAAAAGCTTTTAGAATCTGATTCTACATCTATTTGCTTGAGACTTCTATAATCCAGGAAGTGAGAGTCTAACAACTGCCCCCAACAAATTCTGCCCCTCAAACACATATATATACACAAATGTAGATTGCTCCACAAAGCTAATGCCTGTAGGGTTCATCAGAATTGACCTCACAGGGCGTCTTCACTAAATTTTTTCTTAAAGGTCAAACTTAGCTAGGTCTTGCCTACAAGTCTTTCAGAAGAGAGATTACCAAGAATTAGGTCAGGGTAACATAGGCGAGGCCTAAGCAACTGTCTTGGATCTGATGCAGAGAGTCAGGAAAACAAGACTTAACTCTAAACCTCTAGAAGTATCACTGACTCTGAGCATATTATTTTCCTAAAGGAGGTAAGAAGGAAATGATAGTGAACATCAGTAAATAGATGCAATCTTTTCTAATAAATCAACTCATACAAAAATTAATAGTAAGAAAATGGGCAAATCAAAGTTCAGAAAATTTAAATATATTACCTTAAGTAAGTACCAGACCTGGAATTTGATCCTACACCTTCTAAATCTAATTTGAAAGTCCCTTTTACCATAATCAACTGTACAAATACATCTAGTTCAAGTTACATGGGGACACAGGCTAGATTATTGTGACTAAAGAACAATAAGTTGTTGTCAATGCTAGGAAAATCTGTGGATAATGGAGAGGGATTAAATTAATAGACATGATTATACTGAAATCTGAGTTATCAAATTTGTGATGGAGAAAAATATAAATGTAGCATAGGGAAGACTAAAAAGTTAGACAAACTTCAGCCACATTAAGAGGAGTAAAAATGGGAAGAGAAAATCAGTACTATAAATGAAAGGGAAAATAACATGAGATACAGTCAAGATTAAAATGAAGAAAAGTCTCTAAGAAAATAATTCTGACAGCATTATGATAATAACTCAAAACTTTGATGGAGTGCATGCACAAATTTCTAGAAAAAAATAAATTTACCAAAACTGACCTAAGTAGAAATGGACAACATAGCTAATCCTACATTTTGGGGTGGGGAGTGGTGTGTATGATAAGGTCTGGTTATAAAGCCCAGGCTGGTCTTGAACTCATAATCCTCCTGCATCAGTCTCCGAAGGGCTGGATTACAGAGATGTGCTACCATACCTGGCAATCCTACAATTCTTAAAGGGCTGGAAACATTATTTAAAATTCTTCTCATAAACATAGCATCAGCCCTAGATTTATTAGTAAATTCTACCAATTTTTCAAAGACTAATACATTTGAATCTTAAACTATTTCATAGAATAGACAAAGAACAAAATTTCTCAATTTATTTATGAAGCTAGTATAATTTTAAAAAGACTAAACAAGGAAAATTTCAAAAAGGAAAATGACCAACCCATTTCACTGATAAACATAAATGCAAAAATGCTAAACAAAATATCAGCAAACCAAGTCCAACAATATATATTGGAGACCATAGTACAACATGACATATTGGAAATATGTAAATAATGCAAGCTTGGCTAAACATCAGAAATGTATTATTATTATTCAGTGTGGGTGTTCAAAGAGATACCTGCAGGACTTCTCCATTTGAATGTTTGCTGTCAGTTTGTTTTTTCTCAATGGATCATCTCAAGTTAATGAAGTTACCTTCTATTTCTGGTTTACTTAGGGATTTTTTGTTTTCCTGTAACTGTCTGCTAGAGTTCATAAAACACAAAATGAATTTTCCTCATTTATCTGAGTAATCATACATTGTCCTGTGAGATAGTTCTCCAATTATTCATAGGCTACAGGTGAGGACTCAGAAAGTCAAAACATTTGCTTAAGACCCCATAGCCTCAAAGCCATGGAGCTCCCCTTATGCCTCAATATGATTCCCAAACCCTATTCTTCCCTACTTGCTGTGCTATTCTGCCTTTTGGAATCATGTCTGGTTTAGCATTTCTTCTCCCCAAAGACCTATGAGATTTTAGGCAAGTCTCAAAAGCTCTTTAAGCCTGATTTCTTCTGTTGAAAATGGAGAAGATAACACTAATGGTGTGAGCTTGCTGTAGGTATTAAACCCGATGGCACATGCAAAGTGTCTGATTTATAGAAAAAAAGAAATATCAACACTGGTACTCTCCTTTCCTCTTGACACCCAAGGCAAATCTCCCCAAAACAGAAAGAAAATAAGGACAGAGGGGGCTGGCATGTGTACAACACTCCAGTGCCATTTTAGATATGGCAATCTTAGTGATATTTTCTTCCATTCCAAGTTATCCGTACTCTCACCATTCCCTGACCTTCTTTGTAGACAACCCAGAGCCAACCAAAAGGGCAAAAGATAAAGACCAAAGCTGGAAAAGGAGATAGCTGTTGAAGTGAGCAAATGACTTAAACCCTTCTTCCTTCTCTAAAGCACTATCTGTGTTCTCTGATCTAATCTTGGAGCAGAGAAGAGGGAGGAGGTTGTGGGTATTGTGAAGGGAAAGCTAAAACTAAACAACAGGAAGCCTATTGGATTATTTAAGAACTAGCATGGTCTAACTGAAAGGTTATAAACTTTGAATTAGACCAGTCTGACTTATGTGCCTGATTATTCTATCACTCCACAAATGGGTATATGGAACATTGCTCAGCCTCCCTAAGACTCAGTATATGCAACAGTAAAGTAACACAAATTCACATATTTGCCATAATTATCAAATTAGATAATTTCATACATTTAGAAATGTTCTGAAAGGTAACTTTGCCTAGATACCAATATAAATCTGGAAATAATCACCAGAAAATATTTTAGGGCATGTCTATCTGCACTTAGAGAAGAATCCAAAGCAAAAATTTTGGCTTGCCAAGGGCCAAACCATTTTCTGGAGAACACTGGAACCCAGGAATTCATTGGCAGAAAACAAAACCAGAGTTTCATTAAGCCCTGGGCAAGTAGCCTAAAAAATATCCCAAATCAATTTGGTGATTCCTGTTGCCTATAGATTAAGTACTACCATGATGATTTGGTTAACTGATTCTAGGTATGAAACTCAATATTGATGTTTCAAAGGCTGAAAGAGGACTTGAACTGTCTCAGTGGATATAACACCTTTAAATATGACATCATTTTTAAAAGCCATTTGTAAAAATCTTTATGCTTCCTAAACGTTAGTGACCTAAGGCTAAGAATACCCAACACCCCATCTCCCTCAGACCAAAGATTAAGAGCTGTGAAATGGCTAATGTGGCCTTGAACTATAGACTGAACACTCTTACTGTCCACTGTCCTGGGGCTCTAGGTTTCCCTGTGATCAAACCTGTGATCAGCAACTGTGGTGGCAGTTAGGCTTCTTGCAGCAAAGAGTTCAAAGTATTTCTGCCTGGGAAAATATTGCTGCTTTACTTTCTATTATGGCTAAACTTTTCACTTCTTCATGTGTTTTGTTCAACAGGTAATGTTTATCTAAATATACTACCTTTTGGACAAGCCTACAAGTCATGCAGGATTTGTGAGCCGGAGCAGGCTCAAGAAGACTCTGATATATAATCAAATATGTATAGTCTAAATTGCTATCTGAGAGAAGGACATGGCAATGCACTCCCAAGGCAATCTTGAAATAATCAGCCATGGAAAACCCTATGAGGGTTGCTATAAGTCGGACATGACTCGATGGCACCTAACAACAACAACAATATGCTATCTATATAACAACAGAGGCAGAACCCCCCAAAACAAGTGTTTATCATGAAATCAATTTATCCTTTTTGTTATTTAATAAAAAGAAAAAAAAAGAACCTCTTCCCTCTGTTTAAAAATCCTTTGTTAATACCTAAGTATTCTCTAAATGGAATCACTGCTTTAAGAAAGTCCACCCACAGTATACAACATAATATTTTAATCACTTCCAAGAAATAGTTCCTTCCAGGCCTGCAATCATTTCCAAACATTAAGACATACTTCAGTGAATCATAGTCAGAGTTCATGGAATTATATCTTCATAAGTGAATTACACTTGGCATGAATTTTCTACTAGAATTTGGAAATATACAACATTAGTCACATACTGAATGAGGTGCATGCAATCCTGAGATTTTTCAACAATTCTTGTTTACAGGCAGGAGGTCAGGGAGAGAAACACTAGAATTACTGAATCTTAATTTTATATATATTTCTTTAATATGATGATACATTAATTCTGTGGACACTTAGAAAAGTACAGGAGCAACAAAGAGTTCACATTGTAAGGCACCGGAATGGCAGAGTAAATATGTTAAACCACAGGGCCTTTATTCCTCCTTTAAGTGAAACTGTGAAGAATGTTGTTGTTGTTGTTAGGTGCCATGGAGTCGGTATCCCACTCTTAACTACCCTAGGTACAACAGGGGAAACAGTATTGCCAGTGCTTCCCTGCTATTCATAGGGTTTTCAATGGCAGACTATGCTTTTTGGGAGTGGGTTGCCGATCCTTCTCCCAAGCCTACAGCACCTGGTGGTCTCCCATCCAAGAACTAATCAGGCCCGACTCTGCTTAGCTTCTGATATCTGACAAGATAGGATGCCACAGTTGTTCACCTGCAGGGCACTTATTCCTCCTTTAACTGAAACCATGAAGAATAGGAGCAGCAAACATCCACAGAAAGTTCCTACTAGTCTAGACAAGTAAAGAAAGATACATTAGTGTCTCACTATAATTTATTTTGCATACAAAGTAGCTGAATCACAGGCAGAATTCCCTGCTAGATATCAGATGCATACTAAGTTGTGGAATGTGAATTTGAACCCAGAACTTCATGATCCAGCATTGGCCATTGGCCATCACACATACTATGAACCCATGACACTGGTCCTCTCCTCTATTTCTCTCTCCAGTACTCAGTCATGTTGTTTCAGAAACCTATCTCTATTCTCATGAAGGAAAACATACAAATGCATGCCCCCTCCTTGTGGAATGATATAAATAGTGTCATTCTGAAAATGATTTTCAAGCAGACAGTCCTGGACTCAAGAGATAGAGTCAGCTTGGTTATTCTCTTTCAGCTGCAGGAGGATGGACAACTCAGTGTTTCTAAAGATTAAATGCTTCCTCATCTACGCATATATATACCTACATAGGAATTTTTTTGGGGGGCGGAACAGTGTAGGGGCTGAACTGAAAGCATCTTTGGTGCATACTTTACAAGTGCTCTACCACTGAGCTGAACCTCCAGTGTACCTCTGATTTTTATTTTAATTTTTTATCTTGAGACAGAGTCTCGCTAAGTTATTCAGGCTGCCTCTGGCCTAGAACCTGCAATCCTCCTGCCTCCACCTCCTGAGTCTCTGGGATTACAGGTGTGTGCCACAGTGCCTGGCTCTTGGGATAATATTTTTAAATTCAGTGAAATGAGTGAAATGGTCTGATTTGAAGTGTATCTACTCATGAGTTTAGAAGAATACATGTTAAGATATAGACCATTTCTATCGGTAGACCATTAGCCTACCAGACCAAAAGACATTTCCTTTATGCTTCTTTTTAGTCATGCCTCAGAAAAGCAGCCACTAAGTTGCTTTCTGGTCTATTTATTCTAGAATTCTCTAGAAATGGAATTATACAACATACACATTTTTTGTGTACACCTGGGTTCTTTCACTCAGTACAATGTTTTTGAGATTCACTCATACTATAGCAGGTAATAACAGTTCATTCCTAATAATAACAATTTGATATAAGCATTAAAAGAAATAATATACATATAATTATTTGTAAAGAACTGCATAAAAATGGATACTATTATTCAAAAGAGCTGATCCAGGAACAGGAGAATACTAGAGCCAAGAGGAGGAATATCTTAATCTGTCACAGGCTGGAGTATATTTGGAGACAGGGGCTCATGTCTCTCATCTGACATTGTTTATTTTAAAGGTCATCCCATACGAGAATCATGAGTAGCTGGTCGTTGTTGACCAACTGACTCAAATGTGGCCTACCACACCAAAACCCTTTTCTTTTGCTCTGCAGAGACACCAAAGGTACCTTCCACAAGTGTTTATGGAACATTCTCTTTTGCCCGCCACAGAGACAGAGCCTCACTAATGTCAGATTACAGCTGAGAGTACAGTGCCAGAACAGTCATCCGTAACACTGTCTTCAGCAGGAGCTGAAACCTGTACAGTGGATCCCAGCCAGCAGTGTGGTTCAGTTTTTCCAAGAGAACTGGAGCCTGGCCCTCCCAAGTAGGATTCCAATACTCCAGCTCAGAGAGAGCAATTTGGCCACCCTAACTAAATGCACATGGGAGAAGGACCTGGCAATCCACTCCCTAGGCAATCCCGAAACAGTCAGCCATTGAAAACCCTATGAGGGTCACTATGAGTCGGATACCGACTCGACAGCACCTAACAACAACAACAACAACAACTAAATGCACACTCCAGGAGGGAACAGAGGGAGGCATTCTTCATAAAAAACATGGTCCTCAAATCTAGATAGGAAGCAGGCACCATTTCCAAAGATTATTCCCAAGAATTACTCTTAAAGGGAGAAGTATAAATATAAATTTCGTGCCCTCAAGCAAAAAGTTCAGAGGTGAGGTAACAAATGAGCTCTGGAAATGACCTCTCGTTCAGGTGGCAACCTGAGCAAGAATAATGCCCTTCCAGGAAACATCAAAAGATACAGGGCTTATTAAAATATGGCGGAAGGTCTCAAGTCCCTTTTAGAGCAAGGTATGGAAGAAAACCTCCTCAAAGTCACTGCAATTGTGGCTGCAAGTATAAGTTCCTCCCCTGCTTCCTGCAGAAACATCTGTTCTTAACATTCAGTTCAAGCTACCTCTGATATTTATTGCATTTGCTGAATGCCGAAAGGATCTGAAACATTAAACCTCTTGATCTGTCAGCAGGGCTGGGTTTCTGTGAAAAGATGAGCCACCTAATAGCTCATATTGGAGAAACTTCACATATCCAAAAGACATAAATCCTCATCACAGTTGAATTCTCTTTTAATACACAGCTGTAGAAGTTATAAAGCATATGCCCAAACTTTAACTTGCTCTTCTTTTTTTTCCTTCATCTCCTCTTTTCAACGCACTACCCCATTTCCTTTAATAAGGTACATTCAAGGTCACTCAGTCTCAACCTTAACCCATTCACTTCTCCAAAACACATTTAGCCTGAATGCCTAAAGTGAAAGCTCGGGTTTATTTGGTCTCATTAAGTGCACAATATCCTTCTGGGAGAAACAGGGAATTTGGTTCATTATCCGATATGTTAATGAAGGATACATTGCTTGTAAATACAACTCTATTTAAATAAATAGAGTTTACATTTTATTTTTATCCAATGCTCAAGTTTCTTGTTTCTCATCAAAAAGTGAAGCTGGTTACTCAACAGAGGCCAGGAAACAAAAGCAAATTGGTTTTCCTCTCATGAGATGCCTGGTTACAGGGGGAAAAGCAGGTTAGAAAGGAGAAAAAGACAGAGTTAGGTTTCACAATTTAAAGTTGTCTCTTTGAAAGGACTGATAGATAAAAGGGGATGCCTAGAAGAAATGTGGAACAAAGAAAGTAGGTAAGACTCAATAAAATGTCTAGGCAAGATTTCAAGTGATATCAAGCACTGTGACAGAGTTCCTTACACAGACCAGAGAATCGAACCGCCAGAGGCTGAAATGATGGGTAAGAGCGATGATATTCTCCCTTCTTACTCCCTCTCCTGGTCTCATATTTATCAAGCCCTCCTTCTATTTCATGACACTGTCTTACCTGTACACCAGTAGAGGAAATGTCTTAAGAAAGTAAGCAAAGTCTTGGTTAATATAAAAGCCAAATCTCTAACTCATCAAGGAATTAGGAGTTCTTCAAGAAGTAATGAAGAGAAGCGGCTGATGTCAGTCTGTGATGGTCCCTTTTACTTTAGGGAATTCTTTCTGATTTAATCCAGGCCCAATTCCTCAGTCCCAGGAGCACTGCAAGCATCCCTTCTCAGTGAATCATAATGAGTGGTTCACAGGACCATCTCCCCCACAGGCTCTGAGCTCCTTCTTCAGGAAAGAAACTCGGGTCTTGTCATCCCAGTGGTTTTAGGGCTGAGTTCATAGTTGATACCCAATAAATATTTGATGAATGTGCAAATGAATGAATGACTGAATATAGCAATGAATTTTCCACCTCAAGCACATCTGCCACAGACTGCTTAGGGATTAAAAATATATACTATGCAGAATCTATTATTATTAATTATTATGATGATGATTATTGACAATTTTCACTTGAAATATACTCCAAAGTGTTTTCACACATTAGTAACCTTAAAAATTTGCCCCTAAACTACCCACATAATAATAAAATGTTATTATATTTATACCTTCACATAAGAATGGAACTGCTTCCTTAGCCAACATTCTAGGCAAAAACATTCTGGTTTTGTGAAGGTCAATACTAGTAGTTTATTGCCTGGTCCAGCAGCGACTTTGCAAATGTGCACCCTCCCACACTTGAGGAACATGCTATAGGTTAACGTACAGGTCTCTGTTGCTGGTTACTATTCAGGATTTGCATAGGTAATAAGAACTTTTAGTACTCAGAAATACCCAGAGCCACTATCAGTAAGTTCCCTGCCATCAGAAGTTTCCCCTGAAGCCCAGAAATCTCCTGGGTGGCTCTTCGTAGAGAAGCTAAGCATGAATCTGGTATTCAGTGTAGATGCCCTTCACCTTCTCTTCAACCGCAAGTTTGAAAATATCATGGTTTATCATGAGAAAGAGAAGATTTTTCTAGTACTATTTAGTGGTCTGGGAACTGCTAAATAATTCACATAAGGCAAAGGTCAGGAAGGCCAGAATCTGGACTCCTCTGAATAGTAATTTCCTCACTGATTTCCTCACAGCAGCTTTCATGGATTTTAATATTGCAGATGTATAAGTTGAGCTTTCCATCTCTACAACAAAATACCCGAGATAATTAACTCCTAAAGAAAAAAGGTTTATTTTGATTCATGGTTTTGGAGGTCCTGATCCACTGGCCCCATTGTCTTAGGCCTCTGGTGAGGCAGCACATCACGGAGGGAGGTGTGGCTGAGCAACACAGCTCTCCTCAAGGGCAGAAGGCAAGGAGAAAGAGGCTGGTGTCCCACAATCCCCTTCAGGGGCACATCCCTAACAACCTAAAGAACCTCCTACCAGGTCCCACCTCTCAAAGGTCCCACCACCTCCCAATAGCGCTATCCTGGACACGAAGCCTTTAGCACATTGTACCTTTGCAGGATGCTTAGCCAAGCTACAGCACCAGCCAAGGGCGCCAGGCCTCTTTGCAGAAATCCTTAGGTTCCCCACAAGTGACCCTTCTGCCCATAGTTCAAGGCCCTTTAACTTGCTACTAAATCTCTCTCTGGCATTGCTTTTCAGGCATTCTTATAGATCCCTGTTTCCCCTAAGAAGGGTGGATCAGACTTCCTATGCAAGCTAATCACAGGCCTGTAAGGAGGCTGCCCAGAAGAACGTTAGGCAGACTGATTAGAATGCTATGATTCTGATCCTCAGGCCACTAAGGACCTCACTGGTAATGGAAATGTGGTTTAATGTTCCTTTCAGTTCTGCCTAGATGATATGAAATATCACCTGCTATCACAGAGCCTGGGATGCAGCCCATTGAACCCCAGTCAAATGGACCTGCTCTATATTAAGACTGTTCTGCTGCACAAGTCCTGAGCTAAAACACACAGCCCTTGCAGGGACTTGGCCCAAGCCAAAGGAATGCTTGGGTGACCCCAGTGGCGCAGGAATGGGCAGAAACTTCTACTTATCAGTTGCTTTTTGTGTTCCAGCTTTGCTACAACATACCCTATAATTTTAGTTTTACCGAGGGAGAGTCTTGGCTAGCAAATCATTCTAAACCTCCAGAACACCTTGCAAGGTTGCCTTGCTTCATCACGAGGAAGACTCCAGCCACACCGCTGAAGCCAGCAGGTGTCTACACAGCAGATGTGTATTGTCAAGTGGCCCTTTTCCCCTGCACCGAGGGCAGGTGCCAAGAATGACATGCAGGGTGGAAAAGGAAGCCAGCTCAAGATGGACTTTCCATCACATTGCTCCAGACACAGACACAGAGCCAGAGGCTGCTTATTCCATCCCCACACCTTTAAAGGGAGGATCCGCAGGGATTTTTTAGAGCAAACTAAAATGAAATGGAAAGAAAGCCCTCTTTCCTCAAACAGGTCAAAGAAGAGAACATTTTAGTAGTGCCAAGTACAGGCTTGCCTGCAGCCATAGCCCTGTGGCATCCGATCCCGTCAGATCTAAGCAGGGTCGGGCCTGATTAGTACTTGGATGGGAGACCGCCTGGGAACACCAGGTGCTGTAGGCTTGGGAGACGGACCTGGCAACCCACTTCCAAAAATCAGTCCACCATTGAAAACCCAATGAACAACAAAGAAGCACCGACAATAGTGTTTCACCTGTTGTACAGAGGGTGGCTGTGAGTCGGATACCGACTTGATGGCACCTAACAACAACAAGTACAGGTTTGAGATGGAAGGAAAGGAGTGCAAGCATCCTGTCTGTCCTCCCTGAGCAGTCTTACCTTTGAGCCTGGAGAGAGAGGTCTTAGGCCCTCCATCCTCAGAGGACTCTGTTCTGGGCCACATCCCTTCCCAAGTAGTGAGAATCCTTGAGGCCAAGAGGAGATGTCCAATTGGAGTCTGTGTCCCTCTTTAAAACAGGAATTGCCTGTCTCATTGGCCCCAAGCCAAGGCCCAGGGCGGGTGAGCATCTTCCCCCCTGTCTGAAGGTCACTGTACCACAGCAGCCAACCTCAAAGTTCCAGGATGCAAAGGGACACAAGTTCACTGGGTGGGGCATGACCAGGGTTCTTGTTTGGATGTCCAGAGCAGGAGGTACATGGCAGCGTCTTTGGAGCCAGGCATGGGAAGAGAAAAGGACTTGGGCTTCAGGCCAGGACCACTTCTCCCCCTGGTCACCCACAAGCTTTCCGTCCATGTGGCTCTAAGGGTAGAATTGCAAGTCACCTGAGGACTCTCAATATGACCCAGTAAAGGAGGTGAACCAATATATTTTTAAAATGGTTGTAAGTGTAATTGATAATATTACCATATTTAGAACTAAACTATATGGGCCTCTATTTGTTCTGAGGTCCTAGGCTCTGAATATATTAGGAGTGGTCCTGGTTCTGACCACACCCTTGCACATTAAGTTTTTGGGAAAGGAAGGAAAAGAGGTACTGACTTATTAGCCCAGATCTGTGTTGTGGGAAGGGAGGGTGCTGGGAGGCAAGGGAGAGGGTACTCTATAGCTATTAGAACCAATTAAGAAGGTGAGAAGAATGAAAACCACCAGGAAGAAATCAAAGTAGAGCACTTCTCCCCCACTTGGTTCCCTATAAATCTCAAATGCTGCAAGCATGAAGGCAAAAGGGTGTCGAATCTGCCCAAAGAAGGAAGAAGACCTTCCTCTGCCTTGACCTTGTGATTCTAGAACAACTTTGATGCTATGACCAAGAAAATGCAATAAAGGTCACAAGAGGATCAGCTAAAAATTATAACATCCTTCACTATCACAGAAGCAAAAACAAGCATCAGGGCAAAAGAATAGCTTATCCCACAGTAGAAGGACTGAATAGAGAAGTAACTCCTTAACTTGATGTCAGTTTTCCATGGCTGAGTTCCAATCTATTCTTCCCAGGCCTTCCTCCTTGTACCCTGCACAAGCGCTCTGCTCCAGGATCACTCCTGGCTTCTTTGATGCATGAACAGCTAGCTATGCCTAGTTTCTCCATTATTTGCCCAGGTTGAGATGGCTGATTTGACTGATGCTCCTGCCAGCTGTCATCATGCCATGTAATTCTCCCCCAAAGCTGTGACATACTCAGTTGATGAAGGTGGTCTCATTGTCAAACTTGCTGTTTCACATTGGCTTCCCAAAAGCAGAGCCCAAGAAAGGAGTTGGGTGCAGGTGATTTACTTGGGAAACAATGCCAGAAAGCACATGGCAGGGTGGAAGAAAGATTCAGGGAAGGGAGAAACACTAACCTGGGATTCTAGTGTCTCCAAACTCACACTCACTAAGCTGCCTTATTTACCCAGATTTCATCTTTGCTCCCATCGTTCCTCATATTGTGGGATGTGTCTGACATTTTCTCTCTCACATAAAAATCCAGGTACATAAGTGGTGGCTGAGGCTGAGAAAGCCCAAAATTCTTGCCTTCCTATTTGTAAAACAACTGCAAACTATCTACATATTTTAATGAAAAAGTTAGCCTTACTACTAGAATTAGAACATAGTTTCCAAATTCTCTTAGATATCTTTGCTGCCATCAAAACTGTTGGAGACAGGTGATGCAAAATATAATACACCCAAAGACAAAAGGGCCAGCAACAAGACAGGGAAGAGGTCAGTGACAAATGACACCACCTCCTGGTATGTTTGTACTCAGGAGGAATCTGTACATGGACCAGGAGGTAGTTATCTGAACAGAATAAGGCAACACTGCCCAGTGTAAAGTCAAGAAAAGTGTGCATCAGGGCTGTATCCTTCCAGCGTACCTCATCCATCTCTATGCTGAGCAAATAATTTGAGAAACTGGACTTTATGAAAAGAAAGCAGCATTATGACTGAAGGAAGAATCACTAACAACCTGTGTTATGCAGATGACACAAACCTCCTTGCTGAAACTGAAGAGGATTTGAAACATTTACTGATGAAGATCAAAGAACACAGCCTTCAGTATGGATTGCATCTCAACATCAACAAAACAAAAATCCTTACAACTGGGTCAGTGTGCAACTTCATGATAAATGGAGAAAAGATCGAGTTTGTCCAAGATGTTGCTTTACTTGGTTTTATAATCAACACCCTTGGAAAGCAGTAGTCAAGAAATCAAAAGACACATTGCATTGGGAAAAGCTATTGCAAAAGATCTCTTTAAAGTGTTGAAAAGTAAAGATGTCACCTTGAAGATAAAGGTGCACCTGACTCACACCATGATATTTTCATTCACATCATATGGTTATGAAAGCTGGACATTGACTAAGGGATACAGGAGAAGAACTGATGCTTTTGAATTATGGTGCTGGAGAAGAATATTAAATATCCCATAACGAAGAGAACCAACAGATCTGTCCTAGAAAAGGTGCAACCAGAGTGCTCCTTGGAAGCATGGATGGCTAGACTATATCTTACATATTTTGGACATGTTGTCAGGAGGGACTAGTCCCTGGAGGACATCATGTTTGGAAGAGTGGCAGCAAAGGAGATTGTCAATTAGATGGATTGACAAAGTGTCTGCAATAATGGGCTTAAACATAAAAAGGATCATGGAGTGTTTTATTCTGTGGTGCATAAGGTGGCTATGAGTCAGACCTGAGTCAATAGCACCTAACAATAACCACAACCTGGCATTCTATGTGTGGACAGCCCCAGCTATGTCATCACTGTAGACAAATTCCAATAGGCACTTGGAGTTTAATACTAAGCATATTAAACTTTTCCTCACACCCAGACTCTGAAGCCCTCTTCCCCCAGGTCCAGTTTCCTCTTGGCCCCTCTATGAGGGTCTAGCATCCTACCTGGTTCTTGCACAGGCCTGACATGGGCCGGGAACGGTAAAATTTAAGTGCCGTCAGCATCAGCACAACAGTCAGCATCAAGTCTCCTGACTCTCTGACCTTACGACCCCATTCTTAAAGTAGGTCTTTGCCTTATTCCACGGATCTGCTCCCATCTTCTCTTTCATTCTGCAGTAAGTGAATCCAACTTCCCAAACAGCTATTGAACACACAATTATTGGCTCAAGTGGGCAGGTCAAATTACTGGTTTTTCCTTTCTCCCTGATCCACTGCAATCAACTCTATTCTATTCTGAGTCAAAACAAGATATATTCAAAACCTGCATAGGTACTATGAAGGGCACTGACCAGCACCTTTGATATACCCAAACTCTGAAAATATCTCATGTCAAATATTTTCTAGGCAGAGTGACTTACAGATGTCACTGATACTTTGGCAGGGCATTGGACTAATCAGTACAGGATGCTACCTAGTCAATGAAAAAAAAGGAAAACCCTCCACCAGATGGATTGACACAGTGTCTGCAACAATGGGCTTAAATATAAATAAGACTGTTTGCCTGGCACAGAATCAGGAGGTGTTTCGATCTGCTATACACAGGGTTGCTATGAATCAGACTTGACTCGAGGCACCTAACAACAACAGTCATGGTAATCACAATGCCAAGTCAGGAGTGGGTAAGAGAACACAATACAACATTTTTATTTGGTGAGACTGAGGATGATCAATTACCTTTCCCCTCCACAGGAACCTCAATCTATCAGTCATCAAGTATTTTCCAAAGGTCTTCTACAGACTATGCTGAGCTTAGGCAGCAGCTTAAGAGACTTAAGTGAGGAATGGGGAAGAATTTTTTGACCATAATTAGGGGATCGAAATACTTAGGTGTACTCCTAGGCCAGTCTTGTGTAGCCTCTCTGATTTGCAGGTCTTAGAAATGTGTTAGACTTTTTAAGGAAGCTGAATCACTGATTTCCTAGAGAATTCCAGCAACTCCCAGAGTATCATAGACCTCTAGATTTCTGCAAAGCGGGCTTTAAAGGATTATAGAAATATTTGGTTAAGATTCTATTTTTAATGAAAATTTACTTTTGATTATTTAAACAATGGTAATAAATAGTGGTGCCTATGTATTTGAATCCCCCACGTCTGTCAGCTTGTCGTGCTGTGGGGGCATGTGTATTACTGTGATGCTGAAAGCTAGGCCATCAGTATTTCAGATACCAGTAGGGCCACCCATGGTAGGCAGGTTTTAGATGAGCTTCCAGATTAAGACAGACTAGAAAGAAGGACCTGACAGCCCACACTTCCAAAACAATTAGTCTTTGAAAATCCTATGAATAGCTGAGAAACACTGTCAAATATATACCATAAAAGGAGCCCTGTAGGCTAGACGGCATTCAAAAAATGACTGGGAAAGAGTTACCCCTCAAAGTATTTGCTGTTAGGTGCCATCGAGTTGTATCCCACTCATAGCAACCCTAAGTACAGCAGAACAAAACACTATCCAACACTGTGCTGTGCACACGATCTTTTCACGTTTGAGCCCAGTGTTGCAGGCACTATGTTTCTTCTCATTTTGAGTTATGCCACATCAGCAAAAGGAGGCCCCAGGGGCTTTACTCCATTTGCATCATTAAGGTCGACTCTATAGCACATATTTATATAATTCCAGTTTAATCTATTAAATAATAATGACCACTTACAAATACTTGGGGTTGAGATTTAGCTCAGTTGGTAAAACACTGCTCTACAGCCTCTGAGGTCCCGAGTTCGATTCCCAGCACCACAAAAATGGGAGAAGGACGTGGCAATCCACTCCCAAGGCAATTCTGAAACAGTCAGCTATAGAATACCCTATAAGGGTCACTATGAGTTGGACACGACTTGATGGCACCTAACAACAACAACAATAACAAAAAATACTTACCTGGGTGAACCACGATCTTCCCTATTTCGACAATCCAAACAAGATGCTGAGGCTCACAGAAAACCTCAACTGTCAACCCTAACTTCTAATTAAAAATTACTGTCTAATTGAAAGAGCCTTATTAACACTAATTGCCTGGTTTTTAAATAATGGTGACAGAGCTGTACTTATTAAATAAATTCATATAAATGTAACCCTAATGCCACCTTATGCTATTTAGTGATGTTAATCTAGTTTTTTTTGTAAAAAAAATATTGTCATGGTTAAAAATAACTTTGAGATCACTAGTTTAGATAAAGGAGGATGGTGACTGCAAAATTCCTTTCCAATCTGACTATTTTGTCACAATACTTGTTCCAACTGTATCAGAAAAATGATATTTTCATATGGAAGAATATTCATGGTGTTATGTTGTTGACTGAGTAAAGTTAATATAAGCTGCATACAGCATGACATTTTAAATATATTACATATAATCATCTCTTGGCTTCTATAGGGGATTGGATCCAGGACCTATATCTGTGGATGCTCAAGTCCCTTAAATAAAATGGCATCGTATTTGCATATGACTGAAATACATCGCCTACTGGGCAGGGGGATGTGTCTCCTTCAACTCTCCGAATAAAGTTCTCTCCACACAGGCTCATGGAGCTGAGCTCTCCAGCCCATGCCACATTCCAGCTTTGAAACTCTGAAAGCTATTTTTAGGTGAGATTCCCTTCTAGGGAACATGGAATGGGGAATAAGTCTGAGTAATGCGAAGTGCCATATTTTAAAGAGATAGCTGCAAGTTACTTCACCCACCTTTAATCCAATATGACGCTATTGAGCATTCAAAACCATCTTCTGTAGTTGTTTCTGATGAAATGAAAAGAAGATGAGAAAGGAAAGGCCGTAAAACAAGGATGATATTAACAGGAGAAGGAGACAAGCAGGGTGTAGAATTGCAGAGATGGATCAAGAATGTAGCAGGGGATGGCAGGGGCATGAGAAGAAAAGCAGGGAGTGAGTGAGGGACCACTGAAACTTGGGAATGAGAAGCACGTGGCACACAAGGAGCTGCAGGGAGCAGGCCAGGAGGTGGACAGAAGGACAGAGAGGAGGGGGAGTTAGAATAGGTGGCCGGCAGCTGCTAATGGGGTTTCATGCCCCAGCCCCTCCACCAATTTGATTGAACCACATCTAACTTGGCTGCATATGTCATGGAAATTCCCTCAGACACCTCAGACTTCTCAGCAATATCCACAGGCCACATGTAGAGGAGTTAATGGGATACTGGGAAGGGAGAAGGAAAGAGGGATCAGGGGTGAGGTGAGGAGTTAGTGGCTAACTCCAGTCTTCAAACCAGTTGGGGGTATAATAATTCTAGGTGCATTCTGGACAATTTTTCCAATGTTCCTCAATGAGATTAAACCTCAGTTGCCCAAAGTGGTAATGAACTCTTCATGAATTTGCCAGTCTGCCTTCTATCAATCTCTCTGCCCCTTATTGCACTTCTTGGTCTTGTCTCCCAGATAAACTACCTGCACCTCAGACCTGATCTCAGGCAGACTCTCCCTTTTGGAGAACTCAAACTAACAGAAGATTAGAGGAAGTAACTTGGGAGTAGGAGCCATAGCCAAGAAGAAATGGATGGTATACCAGTGGGAAGGTTCTACAAGACACACTATTCATCACATACCATAGGGCTAAAAAGAATCTTAAGCCACTATCTCAACTATCTTCTTGTTTAAAGCCCTGACTTCACAATTTCAGTCAGCAGTCTTTCTGAAAAATTGCCATGTAAAAATTTCCCAATGTTATTAACAAAATGTATGAAAGTCAATAATCATCAACTTATAATAAATTAAACCATTAATACAAAAATCATAAAAAATAGTTGTCCCTATTGACTTGTTAAAAACTAATCTATTCTATCTGAAAGATAACCCTGTGAGTAAGAAGCCTGGAAGTTTAGTGTTCAATATATTGAAACAACTATCTCTCTGAAAAGTAAAGATATCACATCAAAGATGAAGGTGCACCTGATGCATACCATGGTATTTTCAGTTACATCATATGCTCGTGAAAGCTGGATGTTGAATAAGGGAGGCAGGAGAATTGATGTGTTTGAATTATGGTGCTGGAAATGAATATTGAATATACTATGGATTGCTAAAAGAACCAACAGATTCATCCTAGAAGTACAACCAGATTGTTGCTTGGAAGCAAGGACAGCTAGACTGTGTCTTACGTATTTTGGAAGTGTTGTCAAAAGGGACCAATCTCTGGAGAAGGATGTCATGTTTGGGAGAGTGGTGAGTCAATGATAAAAACGAAAACCCTGAACTAGATATATTGATACAGTGGCTGCAACAATGGGCTTAAACATAAAAAAGATCATGTGCATAGCACAATGTCCGGGAGTGATTTATTCTGTTGCACATTGGGTCATTATAAGTTAGACCTGACTCAACAGCACTTAACAACAACAATAGCCTCTCTCCCTTCTCACCTCAGTAAATGCTTCTGTTTCTACCACATATTTAACAAGAACTAAAGTGTTCCCTGCCTGCAGCCACACCACTGTGGCATCTGATCCCATCAGATCTTGGAAGCTAAGCAGGGTCGGGCCTGGTTACTACTTGGATGGGAGACCACTTAGGAACACAACGTGCTGTAGGCTTAGAAGGAGGATCCAGCAAACCATTCCCAAATAACAATCAGCCATTGAAAACCTATGAACAGCAGAGAAGCATGACAGTAGTGTTCCATCTGTTGTACATAGGGTTGCTATAAGTCGGACAGTGACTTGATAGCACCTAAGAACAACAACAACAAAGTTTTCCCTGCTCACTGGTGCTATAGAAGCAAAATTATTTTGCACACTTGGTCTAAGGACTCTATGTAAATTTGGTTTTGGAAAGTGTACTTTTGAGCAGCTACATTTCAAAGAAGAAATTGTTGTTGTTAGGGCCCTCTAGCTGGGTCTGACTCATATACCACAGACAAAACACTCCCTGGCACTGTGCCATGTCCAGCACTATTTTCAGTGCTTCTCTGTTATTCATAGGGTTTTAAATGGCTGATTGTTTTAGGAGTCTGCTGTCAGGTCCTTCTCCCAAGCCTACAGCACCTGGTATTTCCTGGCAGTCTCCCATTCAAGGACTAACCAGGCCCGACCCTACTTAGCTTCTGAGCTTTAATGAGTCCAGACACCAGGATGATACAGCTGAAGGCAAGAAGAAATTAGCTATCACTTAAAAATGTCAGTATCACTTTAGCATTCAGATAGATTATCTTCTCTTCTTGAATTTCCTAGACATCCTCAAAAGCATTGCTGATCAGGGAATACAAAGTTTTTGGATGAGGATTCTATCTGTTGCTCTGTAAAAGAAAAAAGTCACCTATTCCTGTCATTAAGCTATTTTATTTACAAACCACTCCCTGTTGGTTAAACTGGCATTTCAGCATCAAAATCAAATATGGAATTCCATAATGACTCAAATGGCTAAATAAATTTATGAATGAATTTCAGAGAACATGCAAAATTAATGTATACATTTTGATATAAACGCCTGTTTAAACAATCATTAGAAGATAATTCTATTAGTTTTTTCATGGTATATAAGAAAAAAAAACATAAGTTGTAAAAGAGAAAATGAGAGCGATTATCTGGATTATTTCTTCTAGTAGGGTGGAATGAAGAAGGCTATTAAAGACCTACTAGGAAGGCGCACATGTAGCTCATTGTACTCAACATTGAATTTCCAGTAGAGTTCTGAAGAGGCACATCCTGGCAATGTGGAACAGGGTTAGTAATTAAACAGTCATAAAAATCTGAAACTGGAATGCTGACAAGATAGCATCCTGGCATTACTAGCATTAATGGTCTAATAGTCAATCTGCATTGCTTCTCTTCAGCTTAAGTAATGTTTGCCAGAATTCTCAGTCAACACTTTTCTCCCTCTATTTTGTATTACACTGCAGGAATGTAGGAAGCCTGCTGTGATCCAGAGATTGAAAGGCATGGCAGGAAAGAAAAGTAGGAGAGGGCAGAAAATATCCCTCAGTAAAATCTTTCATTTGCTGACCAATAAAATGAAGCATACTATTGGATATGCGGGGTCGAGGTCAGCCTCATCTTGTTATTTGTACTTACAATGAATTAAAAACCTGCAAAAGCCCGCAAAAAGCTTTAGGGATGGATGTGTGCCAGAACTGGGCTGATGTGGTAACAAGTTCATTTCTTTTCTGTGTGTCTAAAGGCTAAGTCCACAAAGAATAAAACCATCTGATCTAGATCAGAGGCAGGCGAAGGGTGTTAGGGGCAAGCACACTAATGCTAGGCAGATTGGGTCCATGTACATGAGGGATGGCTGCGAACAAGTTATTTTACTTCTCTACTCAGTTTCTAGACTTAAAATAGGGTAATAATAGCAACTACCTTGTAGGGTTGCTGCGAGTGAAAAACGTGGATGACTTACACAAAGTGCTCTGGACAGTGCCTGGCAACAATAATACTCAGTAAATGCAAGCCCCTACTTCAGAGAAGAGGAAAATTTATTGCCAGATAACTTGGCAGTGTGCAGAATATTACAGGACTTGGTTGAAGTTAACTCAAACAACTATAGATGAGAGTCATGACAGAGAGGGAGTTTTTACCACTCTGCTATTAAATTTACCAAGTGCCCCACGCTGAGCTAGGCAGTTTCCTATGAGAATTCTCAGTTTGCCAACTGGTCAGCTAATAAGTGAATAAGAAATTCTGTGCAAGTTTGAGTCCACGCCTTATGACCTTTCTGTTACACTATCTTGCTTCCTGATGTTGTACAGAGGAATTAGCAGAGATTAAAGCCCTAGCTTCCTGGATATATCTTTCTGATCTGTAGTATAGGATAGTATTACAGTGCACATAAGTTTTTTTCCATCCTCTCCCTCTTATCAGTTTCATTTGTGAATTAATTTGTTAAACAAAGTATTTACTAATTGATATCAATGGGTTGGACACTCTAAAAGAGAATTTTATTTTCTATGCAATGCATGTTGTTGTTGTTAGGTGATATCGAGTCAGGTCTGACTCATAGCAATCCTACGTGTAACAGAATGAAACACACCCCAATTCTGGGCTGGGTACATGATCTTATTTATGTTTAAGCCCTTTGTTGCAGACACTGGATCAGTCTATCCAGTTGAAGGTCTTCCTTACTTTCCTTGACCTGCCACTCTCCCAAAAGTGATGTGCATCTCCAGGAATTGGTCCCTCTGACAACATGTCCAAAATACGTAAGATGCAGTCTAGCCATCCTTGCTTCCAAGGAGTGCTCTGGGTGCACTCCTTCTAGGCCAGATCCGTTGGTTCTTTTGGCAGTCCATGGGATATTCAATATTCGTCTCTAGCACTATAACTCAAAAGCATCAATTCTCCTCCTGTCTCTGTTATTCAACATCCAGCTTTCACAACCATATGATGGAACTGAAAATACATGTCATGGGTCAAGCCCACTTTCATCTTCAATGTGACCTCATTACCTTTCAGCAATTTACAGAGGTCGTTTGCAATAGCTTTTCCTATGCAATATGTCTTTTGATTTCTCAACTGCTGCTTCCACAGGTATTGATTATAGAACCAAGTAAAGTAAAATCTTGGACAACCTCAATCTTTTCTCCATTTATCATGAAGTTGCACACTAACCCAGTTGTAAGGATTTTTGTTTTGGTGATGTTGAAATGCAATCCATACGGAAGGCTGTGTTCTTTGATCTTTATCAGTAAATGTTTCAAATCCTCTTCACTTTCACAAAGCAGAGTGTGTCATCTGCATAATGCAGGCTGTTAATGAGTCTTCCTCCAATCCTGATGATGCTTTCTTCTTCATAATTCCAACTTCTTGGATTATTGGCTCAGCATATATTAAAGAGGTACAATGAAAGGATGCAGACCTGATGCATACCTTTCTTGATTTTAAACCAGGCAGTGTTTCCTTGTTCTGTTTAAACGACTGCCTCCTGGTCTGTGTACAGATTCCTCATGAGTACAATTAGGTGCTCTTATATTCCCATTCTTCACAATGTCATCCATAATTTATTTGGTCCACACAGTTAAATGCCTTTACACAGTCAATAAAACACAGACAGACATCTTTCTGGTATTCTATGCTTTCAGCTAATATTCATCTGACATCAGCTATGATGTCCCTGGTTCCAGCTCTCTTCTGAATCTGGGTTGATTTTCTGGCAGTTCCCTGTCAATATACGGTTGTAGTTGCTTTTGAATGATCTTTAGCAAAATTTTACTAGGGGGGAATATTAATGATATTGTTTGATAATTTCCATGTTTGGTTGTATCTCCTTTCTTGAGAATAGGCCTAAATTTGGATCTCTTCCAGTCAGTTGACCAGGTAGCTGTTTTCCAAATCTCCTGACGTAAACCAGTTAGCACCTCCAGTGCTTCATCTGTTTTTGAAATATTTCAATTGGCATTCTATTAAAAATGTTTCCTATCTTCATTTGTAGCCCTAGTGGTGGGTGGGTAAACTTGAATAATAGTCATATTAATTGGTCTTCCTTGTAGTTGTATGGATATTATCCTATCATTGACAGCACTGTACTTCAGTACAGATCTTTAGATGGCTTTTTGATGATGAATGCAGCCCTATTTCTCTTTGTCATTTCCAGCATAGTAGACCATATAATTATATGATTCAAAATGGCCATCCTAGTCAATTTCAGCTAACTTATGCCTAGAATGTCAATGTTTATGTGCTCCATGTCCCTTTTAAAAATTTCTAATTTTCCTAGACTCATAGTGCATTCCACATTTCAATTATTAATGGATGTTAACTATTGTTCCTCCTCATTTTGAGTAGTGCCACATCAGCAAATGGAGGTCCTTGAGCCTTTCCTCTATTCTCATCACTAATGTAGACTCTGCTTTGAGGAAGCAACTCTTCCCTAGTCATCTTTTGAGTACCTTCCAACCTGGGGGATCGTATTCTGGTACTATATCTGACAAGTGTTTCTCTGCCATTCATAGGGTTTTCAATGGCTAATTGTTTCAAGAGTACCTTAGCCATGTCCTTCTCCCTAGTCTGTCTTAGTCTGGAGGCTCAGCTGAAACCTGTCCACCATAGGTGACCCTGCTAGTATCTGTAATACCAGTAGTATAACTTTCAGCATCACAGCAACATGCAAGCCCTCACAGTACAGCAGATTGACAAACGAGTAGGAGATGCAATGCATGTATAGAATCATTTAAAATATATTACTCTTTGGAAAAAATGCACAAATACCTAAGTGCTTATAGATGTCTAGAACATCTCCTGAATATTCTGGAAGACATTGGTAATTGTGGTTCATTCTACGTGAGGAATAGAGTGAATGAGAGTGATGGCTAAGTCTAAGGCTTTGGGTATTTGAATTATATATACCATATATGCATTAATTATTCAAAATGAGATTTTAGGTTATTTCCCTGTGTAGCTGTCATTATAATAGCTACCAATTAAATCTATACTCATCAAAGGGCCCCAAAATGAAAGTCCTATTCATTTCAGAGCAGGCTAAAGGAGCAGGACAGACCATGGTCAATTTATCATCAACCTCACAAAACAGAGGTAGTACAAAAACACATGTGTAAAGTAAAATTTGGTTTGTTACATCACCAAGTCTTTCTGCAAGGATGTTTTTACGAGAGTGTAGGTCTGTGTCCCAGGGTTCTGAATAATATGGTTGCTGTCCTTGTATGACTGTGACATCAGGTCAAACTACAAACACAGAAACTGCAAAAGCATCTTTTCAACTCAACATACAACAAATGTACTGTCGAGTCTATCAAGAAATCTGCAGTGATATTTCACAAGTAATGTCCATTTGCATAAACCCAAGTATCTGCTCAACCAAACTGAGTGCCTACTATATGCCAGGAACTGTTCCAGTAAATTCTAAATATTCTAGTATTGACCTTGAAAAGGACCTCAATGAGTTTAGTTTTACAACCAACTGTTATACAGATGGAAACATTACACCTACTTACATCTCTCCAATATATTCACATAGTATTTAGGATAACTATGCTGAGTCAGGATCTCAGTTCCATGACAAGTGGAGTAATCCTAAACAAATTACTCAATATCTTTGCACTTCAATGTCATCTTCTGTGAACTGAGAATAATAACACCTATCTTTCATGGTGAGTTAAAAGATTTTAAGTAGTATATTTCTACAGAGAAAGAGAGGAGAGACTGCTTAGCATAGTGCCTGCCATGGAATAGCTTAATAAATAATAAAGAAGAAAAGTTGCCGGTATTTTCAGCTAAATGAATAAACTGCAGTTTTATAAATCCAAGTTAAATTATGCTCATCCTATTTTACCTTGGTCAAGGGGAAAAGAAAAATGAATGCTTAGATCTTTGTTTCCTTTCACAAGTTAAAGAAACTATACAACCACAGTATTTAGGAGCCACAGATGTTCCACAAAAAGAAGCAACAACTTTCTAATTTTCAGACCCAGAGACAGTGAATGACAGTCAATCAGAGAATATTAGAAATAGGATCAACAGGGCGAATATTCTCTCTCTGAGCCAGTTCATGAAAGCCTGCATGAACTAGGGTTGGAAGAGACAAATTGGAAGATGTCTAAGCCTGGTTCCTTAATATTTCATTAGAAAAGGTTAGCTCCTTATCCCTGCCAGAAGTCCTAGAACATCAGTGCAGGAAGGGCTCTTGGTGATCATGCAGACATGAGGCTCATTGCACAGACCAGAGGCAGGAAAGGGGGGCCACTGATAGGAGCCTGGCCCTGAATCACTCAATGAACAAGTACCAGACCCAGGAGCAGAAGCCAAACCTGCAGATGCCTGGGACAGAACTCTTCCCTTTCTGTCACCCCAGCTGCTACGATACCATGGGTTTAATTCTGGGTTATGGTTATGACTTGTTGAATTTTTAACTTCCTCTAAAATGAACTTCAACTGAAAACACTCAGCATTCCCTGATGTGCCATAATCTCTGCAAAGGGGACTAGTACGACAATTTTACTTCATGAGAATGGGGGACTGTATAAGCAGTCAGCTGTGCTTCAAAAGGGGAGTTTCCTTTGACAGCCCCAGGAAGCAATTTGGCTCTTTTCAAGATGTTTATCTCTCCATGAGGGCATGAAAATTAAAAGTTGGAAAGCTTGGAATTTTGTAGAGAGTTTTATTACTGACACTTTTAATAGGGCACTGCGGCTGTGTTCTTTTCTTCAAAGTGTTGATATGACTTGTGGGTAAATCGGCTCCTTTTTTCAATTCTCCTTTGGTTATCAAATGCCTTCTTACAACTTGTATGTTAACTCTATTCATTTCTGCAACCTTGAACCATGGGCAGGAAGACAGAAATGCAGTTCCTGATTAAAAAAAAAAAAAAAAAAAAAAAAAAACCGAAGGCATCCAAATTGAAGTTAGCTGTCTCTAGCAGAGCTCACTTTTGAAAGTCAACTTTTCTAATTTAAAGGAAAAAGCAGAAGTCTTACTTAGAGGATGTGGGTTGAGGGTTCTTAGAATAATATTTCTTCTGCCCTT
The DNA here is from genome assembly GCA_007922755.1 of Pedetes capensis. Lineage (NCBI taxonomy): Eukaryota > Metazoa > Chordata > Mammalia > Rodentia > Pedetidae > Pedetes > Pedetes capensis. The sequence goes on along the minus strand of VMDO01004467.1, from coordinate 7,029 downwards.
CAGATTGTTGTGCCATTGACTTCGATTCAGAGTTGATTATCTCTATTTTGAACAAAGGAATAGTCTAGGTAACACACAGAACATTTCTTGGAGAAACATGCAAGCTACTGCATAGAAAGGGCATGGGAGACGACATGATAGCTATAAATGAACTGCCTGCCTATACCTTAAGGAGTTTCTACACTGGGTTACTACACATCCGTTGAAGGAGCAGTATTAGTAGCACTTGCTCGCTAAAACTATAGGTATTACACAGGATCCAGAATGCTAGTCTATATGACAAACATCACAGTGGTGACCAAATAGATTAATTTTCCTTAATAGCTCCTGACTGATAGGAAAATTACATGTAAGTAAAGTATAAGGTAGACAAATGGCCTCTTTGAAAAACACTGACAAAACGGCTAAATAATTAGAATAATTTATTTCAGAAACATGTGACCTGTTGCTTTTGTCTTTCCTCACGTGAGTCGTCATACCTGAGGGAGCACTTTGTATGGATAAGAATGTCTAGCCCATGTTAAAAACCTGGTTGAAAAGCTATTGTGCAGTGTGCTATGTGCCTAGGTGTCTGATTAGTTTCCTCCATAAAACATTGGTTTTGTGTGCCATGCACTGATCCATGGAGTTGCAGGCCCTGGCTCAGTTATCCATTTTGCCAACCTAGTAATGTTTCTCTTTCTTTAACTGCCTCCTATAAGGAGGCTGCCTGGCATTTCCAAACTATTTGATCTCTTCTGAAAGAATGAGTGGAGCACGGGTCTTCCTTACTAGGTAGTTACAAATAATTAGCTTGAACCTAACAATTACCAACAAGTATATTCCTTCCATTCTCTTCCATTTCTAAGGTTTCATGATTCTCATTGATAAGACCCTGAAGGGCTGCCAGAGGTTGGTGATATAATGTCACAACATGCAGCACTTAGAAATAGTAAGGCAGACACTGTTTAAACTCCAGGACCCAGTAATCACTATGGAGAAGTAGGCACTGCCTCAGGGAGGACTCAGCTGGTGTGATTACTTCATTATAATTATTAGTTTAACATCTGTCTTTCCCCATTGCATTGTAAGCTCTGGCAGGAGGATATTATATCTGTCTTCTTTAAGGCTGTAGCCCCAGGACTATAAAGTCTTACTAGTAACAGTACCAAATCAAGGCTTATTGTGAGGAACTACATAAGACCAATGAATGTAAAGAACACAGTGCTGAGAACATAACAGATACTCAACAGATATTTTCTTGAATACAATTAGCAGAGGAGCAGGAAGGAGGAGAGAAGCTTATAGCCTAAGTTCAAGACTGTCTCCAATTTTTGTTTGCATAATGGTCACAAAAGCTAACATCTATGAAGTACTTTCTTTGTGCTAACCTTTTTGCCACTTTAATGCCTGTGACAGCAAATGCTACAAGGTGGCCCCTCTCATAATTATGTTATAGATGAAGAAGCCAAGACCTTTGGGATATAAAGCTTCTGGGTGATCAAACAAGTAGATGGCAATTCTAGGGTTCAAACTAGGATTTACCCCTTAACTAGAGAGATGACCCTTGATGCTGCATGCTGTGCTCTAGGTCAGTGAACTGCAAACAAGAGAGCATGATTGGACCATTCAGATCACCTGGCCAGCACTATGGGGAACAATGGCTGCCTTTTAACTGTTTAGGAATCTCACACAGTAAAAGGCCCCCCAGCGTGTAGATTTCTGAGAGCTTCCAGAAGATTGAAGCATGACTGGCTGAAGGATGATAGGGGAGCTTTGGAGTTGAACATATCCCAATTATTTTTTGATCCAGCCCATAAAACAACCTGGGGAGTTCTAGGAGGGAGAGTATATAAAATAGAAAAGTCAAAATACTTAGAGACATTGAGTATCAAAAAGAGCACGGGCCTGTCTATTTTGATTTTTAAGAAGAGTCAGTTACTCTCTAGTAGAAGAGGGCTGTAGCCCCAGTCAGCAGCTGTGGTCCTGGGACAAGATGACATCAATGCTACAAAAGTGCCACATATGCCACTGTCAGCCTAGATGTCCTCAAACTTTTGCAGAAGCATGGGGGGATATGTGTGGAGGACAAGTCGAGGGACCTCCTGAGGCAGCCCCTGGCGCCAAGAGGGAAGGTCAGAAGAAAGGAAGTCACAAGCACCAAAGGAATAGAAGATCGAGAAAGCAAGGCATGGAGGCTTCACAGCTGACACAGTGTTGTGAGCAGAACTGTGTCCCCCCTAAAATTTTGTATGTTGAATCTATAACTTCCAGTACTTTGCAAAGTACTGGAGATTGGGTCTTTCCAAAGGTGATTAAGGTAAAATGAGGCCATTAGGGTAAGCCCTAGTTCAATATGAGTGCTTGATGTCCTTACAAACAGAGGCTATTAGGACACACACAGAAAGAGACCTCAAGGATGTGTGTGCACAGAGAAAGACTATGTGAAGACACAGGGAGAAGCTGGCCATCTGTAAGCCAAGAGAGGGGCCTCAGGAGAAACCAAACCTGATGACACCTTGATCTTGGACTTCCAGAGTCCGGAACCACAAGAAAAGCAAATCTGTTGCTTAAGTTATGCAGTCTTTGGTATTTTGTTATGGCAGCCTCAGTAAACCAATACACAAGGGAATAAACTCCCAAGTCAGAGGAAGAAATAGCAGGAGGCAGGAGGAAGTCAATTCAAGCAGTTCTGAAGGTGGTTCACAGTATTTCCCTAAACACTGTCATTGTTAACTGTGCTATTTTGAAGGTATGCCCTTAACTGGAAAAGCAAGAAGAATTGGAGTTATAATAGCCAAGGCTCGGGACAAAAGTTCACTGGTATTCTGAAAAGAACTTAGATAACCTGTAATGTTTTGCAACAGGCAGATGTCAGAGAAGATAACTAAAAGTACAGCAGGGGGCTTTCAAGCAAAGCTGGGAGGCAATGAATGTCAGTCTGTTTACCTTCAAATTCTATCAGGAGCTGGTTTTGCTAGAGATGGAAACTTCCATTGATAGAAATAACATTTCCATGATGTATGTTGGGAAATGATGAAGCAAAGTATATAGAAAAAGTCTCCACAAAGGCCTTCAACTGAACCAGCATGGATTTTATTACAGAGGATACTTCCCTTACCTTGAGCTCCCCAGAGATTGCCAACCACCTATTAATATGCAAAGGCTGGTGCGACAGGACTGAAACACTGAAGGCTTAGAAGCTGGAGCAAAATTAAATGCATTTCATTCCCATCAGCCCTGTTGATTACACAGCCCTAGCTCAGACACATGTAATTGTTACATGATAGCCTAATCACACCTGGATGAGGTATTCATTACCTCCCACCTGTGTCTTAACCTATTGGCATTTTAAAATCTCTCACTCTCTCTCTCTCTCCCTCCCTCCCTGTCCTATCTCTCTCTCCTTCTATGTCTCTTTTGCTCAACAGTTTGTGAAATTTAAACTTAAATCTCAAGTGGTTTTCCTATTCACCAACATAACACAGCAGAATTACCATCTGCATGATGGATCCACCTTCGACTTGTCCTATGACCTTGAACATATCACACACCCTATGAATTCCTTCATCCATAAAATACAGGCATTAGAAATGAGTGCTATATGTATCAGAGGGCTATGCAAAGTCCTTCACAAACGTTGCCTCATTTAATCCTATCAAACTTATGAGGTAGAAATGTATTATTACCTACATTTTCCCCAAAATACTTCATAGAGCTAATGCTCTAAATAAACGATATAGCATATGAAAAAAAATTTTTTTCTTACCTATGGAGCACCAAAGAATTGATAGTTAGCTACACATTTGTTTTCAGTTTAAACAAATCACATGACTTGTGTAGCATAGGTTCTTTCCACTTTCTAAGAAAATAAGCAAAAATAATTTGTGCTCAAATCTAACATTATTTTCTACAAGCTAGCAATTTTTGACAAGAGGGATAAAAATGAAAACAAACTCAAACAGAGGTAATTATAAGCAATATCCAGAGATTTATGGGATGTTAAAGTTCGGAAGTCACTCAGGGGACAGGGCAGGTGACTTCTTGGGCTGAGCACAGATCTAGAAGTAGCATGTCAAAGGCTGTCTTCATGAAGGCTGGCTTCAGCCGTGCAATTCAGTCCTCGTTTTCTTCTTTTTTCCCCCTGGCTCAGAACTTTTCTCAAACTTTTCTCACTTATGATGATGTGTCATCCCATTTTTCATTCTTCCAAATCTCCTAAGAAGGCATCACATACATGGGTAACCCAATCGATAAAGGTTGTAAAGTTACAGTATAGTGTTATCCTCCAAAAGGGTGCACTTTATAGTAGAGTAGGCCAGTGAACGAAACAACCGAATAGACCACCTGTCATGATCTAAATGCCCGTGACCCCCTCAAAATTCATGTTGAAACCTTAACTCCCAAGGTGATGGTGTTAGGAAGTGATTGGTCGTGGGGTCGGACCCCTCATGAATGGGCTTTGTACTTTCCCATAAGAAGTCTGCAAGAGCTCCTTTCTCTGTTTACTGTGTGAGGATACAGCAAAAAAGAACTATCTAGAAACCACAGGGCTGGGATTTAGCTCAGTTGGTAGAGTGCTGCTCTGCAGTCTCTGAGGTCCCAAGTTCAATTCCCAGCACCCTAAAAATGGGAGAAGGGCCTGTTAACCCACTCCCAAGGCCATCCCGAAACAGTCAGCCATTGAAAACCCTATGGGGGTCGTTATGACTCAGACACTGACTCAACAGCCCCTAACAACAACAACAACAAGGAACCAGAAGATGAGCCTTCAAACCTTGGTTTTAGACTTCCCAGCCTCTAGAACTGTGAGGAAAATGCCTGCTGTCTATAAGCCAACTAGTTTATGGTATTTTGTTACAGCAGCTTGAATGGACTAAAACATCAACTTTGCACAAACCATAATAATATGAGGAATAATACCCACAAGAAATTCTAAAGTTCTTCTTAGTCATAGTAGTGGTTTCATGGAGTCTGAAGCAAGACATCCAAGACATTATGAGGCAGATAGGATAAGGATTATTATTTTTTTATTCAGATAAGGAAAAGCAAGTCATTCTTTTAGGTATAGAAAGCAAATCTTTGAGGCTAAGGGACTGACCTCTTTCCTCCTTGTCGCTCATCCAGCTCTTCCTTCTTAATGTAACAGAAATGTTTCTCCCTATAACTCTCAATCATCCACCCCTGCTTCTGTCCCCAGAAGCTGTCACAGGACATCATCAAACAAAACAATATGCCTCAAAAACAATACGTCAAAGATGAGAGAACAAGCTGGGTTCAGTTAGTGCCTGACTATAATCCCAGCAATTTAGAAGGCAGAGGCAGGAAGATCATGAGTTCGAGGACAAAGGCAGCCTGCACACCTTAGTGAGACTCTGACTCAACATAAAAAATAAAAAATGTGCTGGGGTTGGTAGAGCACTTGCAAAGTATGTGTAAGGCCCGGGTTCAACCCTCAAGTATCACTCACACAAATAAATAAATAATAAGTAAATAAAGATGAAAAGATTATGTACACAAAAGTCCTATGCAAACTGCAAAGCTCAATATAAATATAAGCTCATCTCAGATAGTTACATGCATCACAGTTAAGCTTTTCTTAAAAGCAAAAACTGCATGTCATTTATTTATTTTCACCAAACACATGGTTGTTGTTGTTGTTAGGTGCTGTTGAGTCGGTATCTGACTCATAGCGACCCTACATACAACAGACAAAACACTACTGTTAGTGCTTCTCTGCTATTCATAGGGTTTTCAATGACTAATTGATTTTTTTGGGAGTGGGTTGCTGGGTCTTTCTGCCAAACCTACAGTACCCAATATTCCCAGGTAGTCTCCCATCCAAGTACTAACCAGGCCCAACCCTGTTTAGTTTCTGAGAGTTGATGGGATTAGACACCACAGTGGGATGGAAGCACATGATAATCTCAAGAATTCCAGAATCTATTCTTGGCTCTGTTCCAATAAAAAGTCACTTAATGAGAAGAAATATAGTGGCTGCAATATTGGGCTCAAACATAAAAATATTGGGTGCCTGGCCCAGTGTTGGTCATGTTTCATTCTGCTGTTCTTAAGGGCCACTATGAGTTGGATCTGACTGGACAACACCTAACAACAACAACAACAACAAAACTCTATGAACAAAGTAAAACTGACTTAGAAATAGTAAGGCAGATGCTGCTTAAACTCCAGGACCCAGTAATCGCTATGGAGAAGTAGGCACTGCCTCAAGTAAATCACTGTTTATAAGAATTTCTCTCCAGTCTGGTGCTGAGGTGGGTGTGACAATGGCATAGAATGAACAGTGAGGGCTCATGCTGTCCTACATGGGGCGGGTCTCCTCCGTGAAACCATGTGCAGACAAGTATTTACTGAAGAGCTCTAATAATTTCTAGAGAGCAGCACTAATCCAGAGAGGGCTCAATGAATTATTTATTTAAAAGTAGTCTAAATATGGTCTCCTGTTACTTATTTTTTTCTGCACCCAATTTACCTGTGCCGTCTTTTTTTTTCTTACAGTACTGGGAGTTGAACCCAGGGCCCTGCACTTGCATGCTTTGCAAGTGCTGTACTGCTGAGCTGCACCCTCAGCCCATTTTTTAACTTTTTGAGACAGGGTCTTGCTAAATTACACAGACTGTCTCTGGTCTCCAATATGTGCTCCTTCTGCCTCTGCCTCCGGAGTCACTGGGTGAGCCACCATGCCTGGCTAGTGACCTGTGCCCTTCTTATCAATCAGCAAACCTAGCTCATAGTACCAGATGCAGAATCTGGTTAGTTATAAGCACCCACAGATTTGCAAAGTTGAAAGGGGAATACTTGAACCTACCTATGGAAATAAACTAGTTAATGAATAGAACAAGGAAACACTGAGTGGTTTAAAGTTGAGAAAGGTGTGCGTCAGGGCTGTATACTTTCACCCTATCTCTTCAATTTATACGCTGAGCAAATAATCCGAGAAGCTGGACTTTATGAGGAAGAATGTGGCATCAAGATTGGAGGAAGACTCATTAACAACCTGCGTTATGCAGATGACACCACTTTGCTTGC
>VMDO01004466.1:0-125089 GCA_007922755.1 Pedetes capensis | reverse complement strand
ATAAGAAGATTCATTTTATCAATATAGAAATCACTCTAATGCTACCGGTGTTGGTAAAAACATTCTGATATAATAACTGTTGTGATTCCAATCAAATTACATACATCAGTGTAATTTCTTATGGCCATAAATTTGTGCATTTCACCTAGAATAAATCTCTTCCCAAAGATGTGGCTTTGCCTGAGGTCCTTTCCATGATCCCTCCTCCTACCTTTTGCAGAGCAAGGGATGGAACTCAGGTCCTCCTGCATGCTAGGCAAGTGCTCTACCACCCAGTTACATTCCCAGCCTTCTTCTTCATGATTTTGATCTCCACGAATTTCAGGGAAATGTTTGGGGTTTGAGTGAGGAAAAGATTTGGATTTCAGCTTCTGAGTTCTTGATTATAATGCTTGGTTCAAACTGATTTCCTAATTTTCTATTCCTGCTCTGATTTAGAAAAGTCACACCTGTTTTGAGCACAAACCTTTTATCCTCATTTGTTAATTTAATTTTAATAATACCTGTAATTTCTTTTCTGTTAGTGAGTGAACCTTGCCATTTCATAAAGCCTCTTGTCTGCTTCTGATCTTTTGTATTTGATGTCACTAAGGCATTTTTCATAATATTTTCTATGGGTTATTTATGCGTTTATTCAAATTTGTGTTTTATGATCTTTATGTCAATTTCATTCTAATTAATGGACAGTAATATAATATTTTTATTCTCTTTAGTTACCAGGTTTCTTACATATCCCCTGGCCACTTATGTATTTCACATACAAATTTAAAAACAACCTTTTTTTGAGTACAAAAATAAATGTGAAGTGAGAAAATAAGCATACACACAAGAAATGTGGCTCTGATTCAACTTTTCCATTTATTATAAAAAGAATCTAAAAATATTAGAGATAGCAATGATGCATATTTATCAGCAAGCATGATTCAGAGGAGATTACCCTTCTTTTCAAACACACACATTTTTTTTCTAGTGCTCTTAAACCCTCAGAATATTTCCTTTTGGCTTTTGTTGAACAGCTCACCACGTGCATGGGGGGATACCTGGAAGGCATAGCTATGGGCATCTCATCAGGTGGGTGCCGGCCCTCCACTATGTTTTTGGCTTGCAGGTCTTTTGGCTTTGTATTTTCATACCTTCTCAAATTGGTTTTCTGAGTATGAAGAATAAATTTCATTCTTATTTATTCACTTTTAATTTATTCACAGTACGTATACACTTACTGAATAAAGTACAAGTGAATAAATAAGAGCCATACTGGGTGCAAGATTGTGGGGATGCAACAGTGAGAATAATACCAGCATCACCCTTTGCTGCAGGCCTCGGAACTTACAGGCTGACAGGAGAGGGGCTGCAATTGAAATGAATGAAGGGAACCTTGCCGCAGGCTGGAGCCTCTGCTTCTCTTTTCTTCATTGCTCTATTCCTGGTGCATAGGATATTGGGCAGTGAAGTAATTGCTGTGTGGGATAGATTTGTTGAATGAATAGAGGGAGAAAAAAAAAGGATAGGGTCTGCTAGACCACATTTAAAAAAATAAGAGAAAGAGGAGGAGAAGGGAGAGAAAAAGAGGTCAGGGAAGAGGAAGCACAAGGAACAAAAGAGGGAAAGAAGGAGAAGAAGGAAATCTGGCCTAGCAATTCTTTTTTTTTTTTATTTTTTTCTATGTGTCAATTGTACAAAATAATAGGTTTCATGGTGACATTTTCATCCATGTACATGACTTTCATTGAACATACTCATTCATTTCCTTCATTTGTCCCCACTCCCTCCTTCCATTGGTCCCCTTCCTCTTTCCAAATGGTTTCCTAGGAGTTCTTTTATTTTTGCTTAAGGGTTTACAAAAGGCTTTTTTGAACAAATGACACAAGCTGAGATCTAAAAGCTGAGAGTAGATAGTATCAGTTGCAGAGAGAAGAATATTCTAAACAGAGGGAATAGCATGTTTAAAGGCCCTGTGGCCTTCAATAGCACATTTATAGGGACTTCCAAGTCAATGGAGATTGATAAGGTTAGGCTGTAAGGGTTGAGGTGATAAGGCTTAATGAGGCCATGGAGATTGACAGGAGACAGAGCCTATCAGACCTCACTGGTTGTACATAGGACTTTTGTTTTTATCATAAAGGCAATGAAAGTAAATGGAAGACTCCATTTCCTTTAGAAATTCAGCAGTCTAGTTGTCAGTCATTGGGTTATATCATATTATTTATTTATTCATTCATGTTTACCAAAAATATGAGGATATATGTTGTGAACACTTCTGCTTATATGAAAATTTCTCAGTTGTTAAATATTTGAAAACAAAGATCGTAAGAAAAGGAACTCCTAAGAGACAATGGAATCTGAATGCTCTGTTAATGTAATTTCCCCTTCAGACGACCTTGAACTATTCACTTAGTGCTGAGCAGAAACTATAAGAAGCCTAAATCTCTCTTTTCACATGTGTTTTAAAATTATGATACATATATTACACAGAGAGGGACTCATTTACAAAGGTAGGTATAAGTTTTTGGAGTGCTATAAGTTTTGGAAGAGAACGGCAGTTTTCAAATCCCACCTTTTGCTTCACCATCATCATTTCAATGATCCTGATGAAAACAATCAGTTCTGCAGGTGATAGCACCCTCACAGTTACAATGACACTGTGTATCTGTGGTGACACAGACTGTTGCATGCCAGCTGTGCCCGAGCTTAGCCACGACACATCCCCCCGCAGCTCCCTTGCTCCCTCCAGGTGCTGCCCTGTTGACCTGGAAGCCCTTCTCTTGCCTTAGTGTTCTGCTTTCTTGAATGTTTCTCCATTCCACTCCTAAAGCAGTGAAGAGGGCATCCCTCCTTCTCTTTCTTGTCTTTCCTACTGATCTGAAATCTCCTACAGGACAGAGATGCCCAGACCTCTGTCTTGCCACTTAACTGTTATTTAGGGCAAGTTTTAAAGCCTCTTACAGCCTGTGTTTCATTCATTATTTATGAAATATACCACCCAAAAACACTCCTATAGAACATCCATATGCCAACCAAGGTATCCTGTTACAAGATCCCCATTTTAAGGATGGAGAAATCGGATGCACTGGTAGATGAATTAACCAAAGCTAAGTGGTAGATGTAAGCAAGGCAGGTGGCACCAGATTGCTCTACTGTGCAAGTTAGGAATCCTGCCTTTTATTGGATATTTATGAGAGTTCATTGAGGCAATTTTTGTGAAAAGCTTACACAGTGCTGGGCACAAAGTCAACTCTCAGTAACTGTTATTTATATTTGATTTTCAATTAAATTTACTTCCACCTATGTTCAGAAGAAAAGAATAGAAAGTTGGTAAAAAGTTTATTGTCTGATCCACACGTTCTGTTCTTAGTATTTAAATCTTACCACAATGAAATAAACGGAAAATTGTATTCAGAATTATTGGGTTATGTTTTGTTTTTCTACACAGTCCTGCACTATTTCTGTGGCTGAAAACTACGTTTTGTGGAAATCTAAGTTTCCTTTTGAGTGTATTACAAGTGGAACTGACTTTTCTAATTACCTACTCAATTGACCTGGGACAAAGAAGGTTAAAGTTCCCACCTAATATATGATCATTAAAGCTTTTCATGTAGCTTTTCAGACAAGGCAGTCTGGGAAAACCCTGAGACAACATCATTTTTGGTGCCAGACTGATAAAGCATTTAGCATTTGTCAGTTATAGCAGAAGGAGACATGTTGATATATTAATTAGATGTGATACCTTTCCTTAGACAAAATCGAAAGAATTTGCTTTCTTTTCTTTTAAAGTCAAGTAATAAAAGGTAAATGTAAACTTAGATAAAGAATTCTTTAAATAACACCAGAACTTTAATATATATATGTACATACATACATACATACATACATACATACATATTTAGGAAACGTGCCCTGAACAATAGTTTGCATCATCACATTGTTAATTTCATGGCTGATAATTTTGCCAAGGATGATTTCTAATGCTTTGTGTCAGTTAAGGTAAATTAAGAAAACCTTTCAAAAAACATCCCAAAAAACAAAAAACAACCCGCTTACCTAGAAAATCAAAGTTTTAAGCTCCCACACACTTTGATTTTGTAAGCTTTTTTTTTTTGCCAATTTAAAAAATGTTGCAAAAACAAACAGTGAGTAAATCCAATAATTGTCCTCCAAGATTTTAGTCTTAGTTGAAATCAATCATGTAGGCCATTTATCTCCTCTCTTTCCCTCCCTTCCCTACCCCCCCAGCCAGGGTGGACTGGTTCCTTGAACCATGTTCATCCACATGTGTTTCAGTTTGGAGATCCTTAACCATAATTGATGAAGGATTGTTTGTCTTGTTCCTTAAGGACAGATAAGCAGCATGCTTTAGGAACTGGGGGACACAACACTATATGTGTAAGTTACATCTTTTAAATATTTTACAAATTTTTTTAGAACATTGAGTTCTATGCACCAGTATTCAGAAAAAGAAAATGTTAGCATTTCATAGCTCAGATAAGCATTTTACTATATGTAACATTGCTGTGCACTGATCCATTTTTGTTGTTTTTAGGAGGTAGTACCTTATAAACATGACTGCTATATTATATTGCATCATATTACTTTATATAAGGCTAAGTCCCTTAGGGAATGTTTACATTTCTGTTAATTTACATTGTAGCATAAACCAACCTAGATTTTAGTTCTTATGAAAATAAAAAAGGAAATTTTTTTATGTCTGATTTTTGCTTCAGAGTATCTGATTTTAGTGTATATTGATGGTGCAAATTCAGGTTTAATTCCAACTATCCAAAAATAACTCTTGTTAATCTCTGTGTCTTCCCCTCTCTCTCTCTCTGACTTTATTTATTTATCTTTATGTCAGGGAAGAAACTGAGGCATAGACCATTTAGGATAATACTTAAGACCATATATTTAAAACTGGCAGAGGCAAGATAAAGGTCAAATTGTCTACCTTTGATTAGTACTTTGTTTTTAAATTAAATACTTATTTAATTATAATTAATGTGATAATTTTAACTCATGAGGAAAATATGTACCATAGCCTTTTTCGTGTATTTTTATGTCTTCATTTAAAATATATGTTTGGTACTTTCATTAGTTACAGAAAATAGAGAGGTGCCCATAAATTAGACATAATATTTAATTACTTAACAGATTATATAATAATTTCTTTTCATTCTGAAGGGCAATATCTCTCTTTGTATTTGAGAAATAGGGCTTGAAAATGGAGAGAAACATGCTTTAGAATATTGTTTTCAACTTTCATTAACCTTTGCAGACTTTAGTGTAATATGTGGTATATTGCTGTGAAATATTTTATGAAAAATAGCCACATAGTATGCTTCTATTAATGTTAGCATTGTATTCATTTGCTAGGGTTAGAGAGTGCCAATGCTCAGAGGAACTTCTTATGTGCTAAACAAGTTTTGAGTCACGAATCCTCCTAACTCTTGATCTCCCCTGTGCTTGTCTTATTGTAAACCAGTGGGGAGCAGATTGTGAGGCCTCTTCCACACATTGAGACACAAAGCACTGGGCTGTACTGTGCTTTCTGGGGAAAAACACTGTTGTATTTTTGTGTTACAACCAACATCTACTACAAATGACCTTAAGATACTCAGCTTTCTGTTATCAACTCATTGTTGGTACAGTTCTGATTTGGCCTAGAGACTTGATCATATTATGTTTTTATTCTAAGAAGAGTATTAAATTAAATTAATTAATTCCACTAATTTTTTTGGAGACATGGTCTCACTGTGTAGCCCAGACTGGTCTGGAACTTCATATGTGGATCATGTTGGCCTTGAACTCATGTCAATCCTCCTGCCTTAGCCTCCCATGTACTGAGATTATAGATGTATGCCATCATACCCAGCTAAGAAGAATATTTTAATCCTAATATTCTAATTTTCAGGACAGATGAAAAGAATTATGAGGGAGCTCAAATAAATCAGGACTTTATTTTCAATGCCAAAATCCTCCACCTTTCCAGTTATTTCAGTATTAGGAATTGACACACAGCCTTAGACTTGGGACTTGTTGCCCAGAAACGTTGAATTACTGGCTTTTTGTAAACTATGCTGAAATTGATCTTTAGTGTTACTGTACCTGTTTACAATGTTCTTTTACCAATTGGAGGAGACACTGGAGCTTAGTATCAACTTGTGCCCAGGTTTTATAGGATGTCAGACAAAATGACTTTTTATTGAGGAAGGGTCAAACAAGTTGTGTTTTCTGTTGTGTCACACTATACAATATGAGGGGCATGTTATAAAAATTCAGGGCTCCTACAAGAAGGCAAAGGCTAAGAATGGTGATTTAAGACTCTACATTATCCTGTTTCTAATTCCTTCTCTTTCTTCCTGCGGAAATGTAATTGCAGAAGCTGGGAGAAGGGATTGGAGCGTGGACTTCCATATCTGTCTTGGAGAGAGTCGTAAAGTCTGTTTTATGAGTCTTTCTCAAGCCTCGTTCTACTTTTCCAAATTAAAGGAGACAATATGACAATCTCACCAAGCTCTGATCTTACATCTTAATTTGTGAACTCAGCAGCAATATCAGTACATGGTTTAAGGGGCTCAGAGAAAACAGTATTGAAATTAATTGCTCATCAATAAAAGTCAGTAAAATGTCTTTTGCATTGAAACCAAAACCATTTTTTTAAAAAGGAAACTTCTAATCACAAATTACTATTCTTTAAATTGATATATAAATTTCTCAGTTTTACAAAGGAACTACGTAAGCTATTGACAGTGGGAGAAACTGGATGAAAGAAACTTATGAACCATCTTTACAACATTTCTCTAAATAAAAACTGGCCTAGATTAAATGGATATACTAACTATGAAGATATAATATTATTGCCTGGTTAGAATTGTGATGTGATAGCCTAATGACTGGGAGGAAATTTGAAGTGCACTATTTTTGTTTAAGATGGAACAGTTTTCAAGGTGATGGGGGTTTGCCTATTTCTATGATTTTAAGAACTAAGGGCATTTTTATTTCTTTGCATACGTCATGTGAAAGGACTATATGAACTTGTCCGAACCATTTCTACCAACTGTTTGTAGTCAGGCCAAACAGACCCTTCACATATAACGTGAAGTCCTCTTCACCTGCACAGGCTTTGTCAGAGAGTTGAGATTAAACCTTCACCAACAGTGTCCCATGAGTATAGCTTCAAAGGACCACCCACTTCTGGGGGTGAGTTGCTAACTCTGCATCCCTGTCAGGCCTATTTTAGACTTTAGGAAAACAAGATTTTCATCTAAACCTTCCAAAACTAGACATCATTTATTAGGAGCTATGATGTTAACATGTGGAACAATCAAGATCAAAACTTAGTACTATTTAAATAGAAGAAAGATCAGAATTTATAATTTATCTCACCAAAAAAATCTTTTATTGAAGAAAAAAATGTATGTGAGCTTTAACTACGATGATTCCATAGCTAATGAAATGCCATTGATCATCTGCAGAGGAAAGTAATATCCTTTGATATATAAATCTTTATGCAGTGGTTATAATATCTAAATCTATTCCTTTGCTGTAGTGAAACATTACTAATGAAAGCCAAAAAATATATTAGCCTGCAAAAAGAAACTAAATTTATTGACATGACTTTGCACATCACAATCCAGTCACACATGAAACTTCAAATAAAGAAAATAATGTGGTAATTGGGCCTCTCAGCTTATAGAATACACTTGTTGGCATACATTATGGGCTTGCTATCTTTTAAGAATATTAAATCATTGTACAAGAACATTGCCAAAAAAACTCTTCATTTCCTTTTAGTGACTTCTTACTGCCCTTAGTGGAAGTTTAATAGAAAAGGAAGGACATGATGCAGTTTTAATGACAGGAAACCCATGGCCTTCCAAATGAATAAATTCCATCACTCACTGCCACAAAGTGTGCTAATTATTTCCTTTGATAAATTAAAAGCTGTAAAAGTCCAAAGCATATAAGCATGTGGTTTACAGTTATAATCAACCTTGTCTGCATTATTGAAGGTTCATATTCTCCTCATTATTTAATAAGCATTACAATTTTTTATTCCAGCCCATTGTATAGAAAGCATGTTAAATTTTTATTGATTTGATGGATAATTAAATAAACTAATCAATTTTCATGTTTCTGACCTGTATGATGCTAAGTGTTACTCTATTCCCCTAACAGTAAACTTTGAGGGCAAAGATAATTTATATTTAATTTATATTTATGAAATGAGGAAATAAAATCAAGAGTCAAACCCATCCAAAATGTATAGAGGAATTACAATACTTGATTTTAATTTTATTTAAAATATCAACTCAATACTTTGGAAGTGAAATATATAAGTTTAATCACTGAACAAAATTTATTATACTCTGGAGAAATAATTTATTAATTTTATAAATATGTAACACATACCATGTGTTCTGTAGATATAATAGCAGAAAAATAGACTCCATCTTTGTCTTCATAGAACTTGAAATTATAGCAGAAGCACCACAAATGTACAAGTAACAACTTGGAAGTGTTATAAGGAGATCATGGTTTGATGAAACTTGCTGACTATAGAACTGTCCTACTCAGAGGTAAGACTCTCTGGTAAAAGAGGGCTTGAACAGAAAGATGAACCATGAACGGAAGAAGATATAGAGATTATCAGGCAGAGGGATGCCTGATGTGCAAGGCTTTGTCTTGGGACTGAGAAGTCTACAGAGCATGAGTGAAGGACTTAAAGTAAGCCTAGAGTGTGAAGTGAATTAAAGCTGAGCTTGCACCTCTGGTGACTTTGTGTATTCTTTCTGCGAGGAGGATTCAAAGCACACCAGGACATGTGGGTTTGTCAAGAGGATTGTGGGCTGCACTGCAACCCTAACACCTCCTCGTGTGAGCATCCAAATGCAGAACATGGCTATGTGAAACACATGGTACTCTGGGCACAATGGAGTGAGATAATATAATGGTGAAAAGGTAGATGATGGTGAAAAGGTAGATGAAGCAAGACTTTGCCATTTTGTTTTAAATAAAGAAGAATAACTTTTACTAAGTTCATTCATATTAAAAGAACTGATTTTATGTTTTAACTTTGTATAATTTCCATAAAGTTCTAAGTAGCTCTTCACCTAAGGTGAGTAAAATTCCTTGCTATTGTTATTTTGTTTTGTGCTTTGTCTTGGTTTTGCATTCAAGAATGGTAACTCTAGTGTTCTCAATCATTAATTCTATGTGGTGTTGTTAGGTGCCATGGAGTAGTGTCCAACTCATAGTGACCCTCATAGGGTTTTCAATGGTTGATTGTTTTGGGATTTCTTTGGAAGTGGATTGCCACGTCCTTCTTCCATAACTATGTAGTGTGGCAAAAATGAAGAGGATATTTAGTGTAATTTATCAGACATGTGTTTTTGTTAGGTGCTGTCGAGTCCAACTCATAGTGACCCTAGGTACAACAGAAGGAAACACTACCTCAACACTGTGCCATGCACACTATCTTTTAATATAGGAGCCCAATGTTGCAGTCACTATGTTCCCTCTCATTTTGAGTCATGTCACATCAGTACAGGAAATCCTAGGGGCTTTACTCAATTCCCATCATTAAGGTTTACTTTACTTTGAGGTAGCAGCTCTTTTCCCTAGTTTGTCTTAGTAGGAAGCTCATTTAAAACCTGTACACAAAGGGTGGCCCTGCTAGTATCTGAAATACTGGTGGCATAACTTTCAGCATCACAGCAATATACAAACCCCTACAGCACAGCAAGCAGACAGACACACGGAATATAAGACATGTATGTATGTTTAAATCAAAGATGTATAATATAGGTACTATGGTTCTACTAAAATTTAAATTCTTTTGAATTTAAAATTTTTATAGTGATAATTCTGTTCTTTAATAAAAAGTAAAAATGTGCTTCACACATTCTATTATGTCTTCAAAATCTCTAATCATATTACAACCAAAATTTAATTTAGGATGAAATCAAAGTAAAATTAAATATAAATGATTAGTTATAATTTATTGTGAAATGTTAATTAAACTATTGATTAACTTTTAGTGGAGAAAGTCCTGTTGAAGATTTTTTAAAGTTGTAGATTCAGAAAAAAGATAAAAGAAAGGTACAAGTTATACACTGAATTTAAATATTTAAAAGAAATTTTTAAACTCTCTCAAAGAGAATTGTAAAAAGGTAAGTCTCATTCACTCATTCTTTGATTCATCCTTTTAAAAAATTTCTTAAAAATTTACCCAACATCCATTGTTACTAGGTATTCTAAGAGGGGCTTAGGATCCCTAAAGAATGCATCTCAGATCCTGTCCCCAAGGATCTGACTCATCTTGGGCAGATGGTCACATAACTATTTAAGAGACAGGGATCTATGAGTAATAGTGCATCTTAACTCAGGGGGTTGGGGAAGATGTTCTGGGAAGAGACTGTAGGGAGCCCTTTGATTTGGGCTGACAAAGACGAAGAAAGAGACTTTGACATTGAGAGAACAAGAATAACAGCACAAAAGGAGAAAAACATGTTGTTGGAGCATAAGTGTGAAGAAGGGCAAAGCAAAAGCTAAGACCAGGGAGTTAGGAGGTATCAGGTCAGAGGCATTCAGAGTTCAAGGAGCTTGGCGCTAACTTCAATGGTGTTAGGTAAGAAGAATCTTGCTTGGGAGACAAGCAGATGAGCTACAACAAAGAGTCCCAGGGCAGAGGGAGAGAAGACAAAAAGTTAAGGAGATAATAAAAAACAAGCTTCATGCTAACTGGTTGGAGAAAGGTGGAAGGAGAAACCAAGTGTGATTCCTAGGCTTATAGATTGTGTAACGGAATAGACTATGGAAAAAAGAGAAGCAATGGCTAAGGAAAGCACTAAGGCATTCATAAGCTGAATTGGGAAAAAAATGAGTGTGCAAGAGAAAATGTCAATAAATGTAGACTTCATTTTTAGCCACAGGAAATGACATTCATGATATATGTGCTGTCCAGGGCATATTAACAATGTCTTCTCATGGCATTCACTAATGATACTTGGACAGTCAGCTTCTTGGTATGGCCCAAGACAAACCCTACCAGTGGCAGCTGCAGATCATTTTCTCCTATTCTATCTCTACATTCCTTCTGGTAGTTTCAGATACTTATTAATCTCATCCATCCTCCACAAACTTGCTTTCTCTTCCTCAGTTCTAAATAAACCTAATCTTTCAAACTTCTACTCAGAGACCTTGTTTTGCAAACTATGAATCATTTTGCTTCTTTTCTTGGGATCCCATCCAAGGAGTCTACACCTCATTTTTAAGGCCTCAAATCAGACACATTTCTCCATTACTGGGTCTTGCATGCAGTAGGTGGTTGATAAGTCTTTTTTCAAAATGATAAAATTCTGAGAATGGTGGAAAGACTGTCTAGTAACTCCCACAAGCTAGAATCCTACTTATTTCATTTTATTATCAACATAGTTTTAAACATTAGCATGGCATTGATGACTCATACATGATCCTCTATAATTTTAATTCTGTCTGTTGTTTATGCTGTATTTGCCTGTAACCAGGCCTTTATCATCATTCTTGTACAGTTTTCTTTTCCCCTTTTTACTTGCTCTGACTACATTTTTATTCTCATTATTTCTGTTTATTTTTCAAGGTCACTTAAAAGTAGTTATCTTCTTTAAGTTGCCAAGCTTCCTATTCAGCTTAGTGCCACTAGTAACTTAATGAGCTCCTCTAAAATTCATCTGTGTCATTAAAGATGTTAATAAATATTTCTGGCTAAGGGTAATTTCTTTGAAAAATTATTCATGTCCTCTAAACTGATATTGCATCATTGATAATTGACTCTTCTTAAATATTTTTCTAACTGGCTTTTGCTCTCATCTAGCAGGAAAAGGGTTTTCCAAATGTCTAATAAAATAATAGCTTATGGCTGTGTACAATTATGCATTATAAAACTTTCCTTCCATACCAGATTACAAAATTTGCCACTTACCCATTTCTATGAGACAGAAAGAAGAGAGGTGATTTTTATTCCTGTTTCAAAGGTATAGAAGCAAAAACTCAGATTGATCTGAATATGGTCACTCAGTCAGAAATTTGTAGAACCAGCTCTTAAATGCACATTCTCTGACCTCAAAGCCAATGTCCTTGCTATTTACCTTGCTGAACCACTGTGTCTATAAACTAATACCAGTGTATTGCTTAAGACTGAATTAACAGCTTTATTATGGCTCTATTCCAATGTTGATCTCACAGGTCTTTTAATACGTAATGCATAATTGGCCTACACCACATAGTTTAATTCAACATGTACTGGTTGTTTACTATGTATGTAGGAACCACAGGAGTAGCCATCTAGCCTCTATTTATGTACTATTTTAAGGTCTTCTGTTCATTAAGAAAATAACTCAATCTTCTATGACAGATTATATGATTATATGTAGTCTATATTTGGGGCTGGGGTTTAGCTTAGTTGGTAGGGTGCTGCTCTGCAGTATTTGAAGCCCTGGGTTCAATCCCCAGCACACAAAAACAGAAGGATATGGCAATCCATTTTGCTAAGCAATCCTGAAACAATCAGCCATTGAAAACCCTATGAAGGTCTCTATGAGTTGATGGCATCTAACAACAACGTTTGAATCTTCAACCAAATTTAGCAAGTTCTAGGCAAATAATATGGATTTCTCAAATAATTGTTAACTTTGCTTGCTAAATCCCAATTTTTTATTGAAATCCTTTATTGTGTCCATTATTGCACTGGGTGTAATGTAGAATACATGGCTCTGTCTCTTGCAAAGGGAATCATAATAAATAGGGCATGTTGACAAACACTTAGGGTACTCCTTGGCTGGAGTAGGCTTGTCTCTTGAATATAGTACCAGGATTTGAGTTGAGCAGGAAAAGAAAAAATGAGGTTGGTCCATATTATAGAGGACCTAGAGGGTCAAGCAAAAAAGACTAGACTTGATGTGGTAAAAATTGATTTCAATATCAAAGCGATAATCAAGGATGAGAAAAAAGTCTCAATTATGTCATCAATTGTTTTATTATGTGGCAATTTAACTATTCTATTTCATATTATTTGAGAAATGAAATAAGGGTAGAAGCTCTTTTTAACTCCAGGAAGTAAGATATTTGTTTCCATTCTTTCTTTTCTTTAAAAAAAATTTTTTTTTTTTGTTCTCAGTACTAAGCGGTTGAACTCAGGCCCTCTCGCATGTTAGGCAACTGCTCCACCACCGAGCTACATCTGCAGCTCCTTTTATATTTTTTATTTTGAGACATGGTCTCACTAATTTATGCAGGCTGCCTCTGGCTTTGAACTCACAATCCTCTTGCCTCAGCCTCCCAAGTCACTGGATTGACAGGTGTATGCAAAGGCATCTGACCATAGCTGCTTTGTTTAGTGTTATGTCTCCCTGCCTGTCTAGAGATTCTTAATGTAGAACATTAATAACATTTTTCTTCTTTTTCCCAGTCCTCGTTCTTTTCTTTTTCTCTCTACACATTTATTTCTTTGGGAGCTTTGGGAGTGACAGGTAAAAATAGTTTTACCTGTCACTTGTGTTTATAATGGCTTCTGTCTTATAATTTCTTCTGTCTAAAAAAAAAAGGGCTGGGATTTAGCTCAGTTAGTAGAGCGCTGCTCTGTGGTCTCTGAGGTCCTGAGTTGGATTCCCAGTACCACAAAAATGGGAGAAGGATGTGGCAACCCACTCCCAAGGCAATCCTGAAACAATCAGCTATTGAAAACTCTATGAGGGTCGCTATGAGTCGGACTCGACTTGATGGCACCTAACAAGAACAACAAGAAATGATTTGGGTTCCCCTTCATTCTGTGATCAATTCACTCATTCATTTGACAAGATCATAGACAGAAAATTACATGCAAGGAGTCTAGGATCTATAGACAAAGTAAATAACAACAAGAATATAATTGGGGGTGCTGAAAAACTTCCAAGCAGTGTGATACATGCAAAATCTCATTTATTCTCAATTTAAGAATACCAATATAGCAGGGCACTGTGGCACATGCTGGTAATCCCAGTGACTCAGGAGGAGGAGGCAGGAGGATTGCAAGTTTAGACCAGAGATAGTCTGTGTAATTTAGTGAGATCCTGTCAAAAAAAAAAAAGTAAAAAAATGTACTGGGGGTGCAGCTCAGTGGTCCGGCACTTACAAAGTATGCAAGCATAAGGCCCTGGGTTCAACACCCAATACCGCAAAAAAAAAAAAAAGAATACCATTATAGCATATTGTTTATGCCATAAATATAGTAACATATAATTTAAAATATTTACTGATTTCATTATTTATGATATTAGAATTAGAGTAACTTTTTTCATAATATTGAACATAGTCATTCACGTAGAAATTCATGATCGGTTAGGTTCACTCAATGACATTTTATTCTCAAATGGTTTGTTTCAAAGATTCTGCCCCAATAACTGACAAATGACTATATAAGATGAGGCCTGGTGACATACCACCCTGATGTCTAATCTTGTCCTATCTCAGAAGCTAAGCAGGGTCGGGCCTGGTTTGTCCTTAGATGGGAGACCACCTGGGAACACGAAGTGCTGTAGGCTTGGGAAAAGGACCCTGCAGCCCACTCCTGAAACAGTAAGTCATCGAAAACCCTATGAATAGCAGAGAAGCACTGACATAGTACCAGGCATGGCACAATGCCGGGGAATGTTTTGTTCTGTTGTACATAGTGTCGCTATGAGTCAGATCCAACTCAACAGCACCTAACAATAACAACATTTAAGATAAAACTTTTGTTATCATTAAGGATATTCAAAACCAGTAAGGTTAAATCTGAGAACATTCATGTATTCTAAGGGGAGAAATATGGTCATATTCATAAAGAGTGGCCTAATTACAAATGACTTTAAAAGGCAGTCCTCTCTAGGTATGGTGGTGCTGCATATAGTCTCATCACTTATGAGGCTGAGGCAGGAGGATCACAAGTTTGAGGCCAGCCTGGGCTTCATAGTGAATTCAAGGCCAGCCTGAGGTACATAGCTGGACTCTGTTTTTAAAAAAAAGTGTAGTAGAAAAAAATTGTATGTGAAATGTGAAGTAATGGAGAGCTATTGTTTCAGCAGGGATAGAACATAATCGGTATGTCTAGCAATTTCAGGCAAAATGTTCCTGAAGTGACAGCTACAGTCAGAAAGAGCAGGAAGAAGATTGTTGCATGGTCCAGGCAGGATGTAATTGGCATAGCCGCCAGAATGCTGGCCCTGAAGAGAAATGCAGAGATGAAGATGTTGCAGTGCTGACCCTCCAAGGGCTTGCAGTCCAGTGGGAGACCACGTGAAAACCAACTAGTACAACAAAAGAGAAGATTGGGTCAGACACAGGGGCTTGTCTAGGTCATTAAGCCAGCATAGAGGAAAGAGCCTAGGCTGCTGTTTGTATTAAACCAATGTTGCAACATAGAAAAAATTTGAGAATATTCTCTTGTCTGTAGTAAGCTCTACATGAACATAGCTTCTGGAATTGCTATTACTAGCATGTACTCCTACTTACACTATTGTAACAGTACCAGTGAAAATGAGAAATGATTAGAATATGCACCAATACTCCAGAAGTCGTAAAGGAGAAGAAAGCCTAGATTCTGGAAATAGCAGGGAGTTGGATGGGAGAGGTTAGAATTGGCAAGAATCTGCTTAGATGACAAGGAAAGATAGGAGGTGTCTGCAAGATCCTTTGGGACTTTGTGTCATGGCCCACTAGTGGGTGGTAGAATCAGTCTAGATGTTTATGAGTGGCAATTAAAAAGTAAACAAGCAAGATATAATAGGATGAGAAAAGTTAACACCGAGTACCACCCATAATATTTTGCAAAACTTTTATGAGGGTGGTATATGCAAGAACATTTTTAGAGCATCTGTAGTGTTTCCAGCTTCATCTGGTAGGCAGAGGTTTGGCTCCATCTGTATGACTACAGTCCTTCTTGAACCATGGAATGGGTGACCCAGAGCAGCTCCCAGCTCATGCCCCTTGGAGGCATGCTCATTCCAAAGGAGGAAATGAGGCTCAGGAGCTGAGTGAAACATGTTATTTCCTGTCTTTTAAAAGTGCTTATTTGACAAGTCAATCTTCTTTGTGGATTGCAGAGAGGAAGAGACGACAGAATTTTTTTTTCTAAGAAAGTGTATCCATGCAGGAATAAGAGGAATTAAGCATTCTCTAATACACTCTCTTGCTCAAATTGTTGATGAAGTTATTTGCATGTAGATTAGCACTAGAATAGACTTATAATGGTGGTTTTAAAGATACAGATATTCAACCAACATGACTACTCTAAGACCTCTGAAGAATTTTTGCTACTATAGAGAAATAGTATTCTGTTTAAGTGTAAGAAAAAAGCATCTCTTGGATTTTGCATTGCTAAACATTTTGGTCAGATCACCATTTTATTCTGAGACCAAAGACTATTACGTGCCAATAATACTAACTTACAATGGGAAATCAGGTAATTTATGAGCTGAGGAAAGTCCAAACTTCTAGCCTAAGAGTGCCACTAGAATACTAGAGAGGAGAAAAGAGGGAAAGAACATGAACACTGATTGAGATGGGTCCGACTCGTAGTGATCCTGTGTATAACAGAACAAAACACTCCCTGACATGACATGCCCAGCACTATCTCAGTGCTTCTCTATAATTTATAGAATTTTTAATGGCTGGTTGTTTCAGGAGTGAGTTGCTGGGTCCTTCCTGCTAGCCTAAAGCACCTGGTATTCCCAGGTGGTCTCCCATCCAAGGGCTAACCAGACCCAATCCTGCTTAATTTCCAAGGTCAGATGGGATTGGATGACCATGTGGTATGGCATTTTATTGCTTGTGTGGATTTTTTTTTTTTTTGGCTCCTTTCTCCTCTTGGCCCCCAAATATGACCAGTCTCTAAACCTTATTAATTCTTTCTTTATAACATCTCTTGATTCGGTCTCATTTTTCCTGTTCATGATGCCATGGAGCTTACAGACAAATTTTCCCAGGCTGGATCACTATAGCTGGCTTCAATTCTCAGCCTTTTCCTGATAGTTCATCATCAGACCATCAGGCTCATCTTTTCAATGAGTTATTTGAAACTCCTTGATGAATTTCCATTGTCTGCATCTCAAACCCTAAATTCTTCCTTCAAAATCCTTAACAAGCTTTCTTCTCTAAAATCTTACATCCAATCACTTTTTCTTTAATTACCGTTAGACCCAAATTTACTATCTCTCAAGTGAGTCTTGTCCTTTTTTCTTCCAAAAATTTTAAAAGCTGATGTATATTCCAGTTGCTGGAATACCTCCCTGGTAGCTACCACAGATACTCAATAAATCCTGTTTGGTCCAAAGTGCAAGGTACATGCATACATTTGTTTTAAAGTGCCTTATGTTCCTTATAGTCTTCCTTCTTTACCTCATGCTCCTTATATTTTTCCTTTCTTTATTCATCTTTTTTTCTTTCAACAAGGCATTTAAACTCTTTCAGGTGAGACATCATGTCTTCTTTCTGTGCATTTTTGCTAAGACATATTTTACATAGATATTTTTGAATCTTGGCATTGAAATAAAGAAAGTTTTTTTCTGGATATTTTCTTAGTGTAAATGGAGTCATCAAATAGTATCTGTAATTACTCTGAAGCACTGGCCTTTAGCTCATTTGGTTTGAAAAGTGTGCTCCTAAAATAAAAGTTATATCTTATTGTTCTCTTTGTTAATGTCATATTCATCCATCTCCACTTCCCAGTTTGACATGAAAGGAGCCACACATTACTATTGATCCATCTTTTACATATTTCTCAGACCTATTTCTTATCTCAGATCCTATCTCTTCTCCATCCTCATGACCACTCCCTGGGTTTTGGTCCTCATAAGTCCCATCTGGGATGTTCAATACTATCTTTCTTGATGCTAAACAGTTCTTCACACTGCTACAGCAATGAGTTCTTACAAGTCCCCCTCCTGAAGGCTTGACTTTGAATTAAAGCAAAAAGTCCTCCAGGGAGGCAGAAGTACAGTGATCCAGCTGTGCATGCAAGCAGCTCAGCATTTCCATCCTGGGTGTGCCACTTACACTTGAGTGGACATGGGGAAATGAGAAGACAAAGGATGAATATAAGAAACTTCTGCTGAAATGATAATGAGTAGATGCTAAGAGAGAAGAACTAATCGCTGATAGAAGATTAACCAATAATGCTTTGGACTTTTGAGTTTGAAAATGGTGTGTATGCTGAAACAACAATAAGAAATTTATAGTGGAGAAAGAACAAATAGTTTAACTTGTTCAGTGAATGTTAACCTCTGTGTGTGTGTGTGTGTGTGTGTAATGCTTAAAATATCATCACTAAACTGGTACTATTTTATAGAATAGTTTAATATGTTGAGCAAGGTACCCAATTTGTGCCTCAGTTTTCTCACCTATAAAATGTGGATAATAGCACCTACCCCATAGGGCTTTTTACATTTCTTTTTTTAGGTCAGGTAGGGTCTGACTCATAGCAACCGTATGTATAACAGAAAGAAACACTCCCCGACGTTAGTGCCATGGCCAGCACTATTATCAGTGTGTCTCTGCTATTCATGGGGTTTTCAATGGCTGATTGTTTCAGGAATAGGTTGCCAGGTTCTTCTCCCTAGCCTGCGGCATCTGGTGTTCCCAGGCAGTCTCCCATCCAAGGACTAACCAGGCTGACCCTGCTTAGCTTCCAAGATCAGGTGGGATCTGATGCCAGGGCGCTATGGCTTCAGACTCATAAAGATTAAATATGATGTGAAGTTATAGTATTAGAAAAGCACCTGGCATATAGTTTCTGTTAAAAAAAATCACCTATTATGACAATAATGGCAATGGCCTTCCAGACTTTGAACATCTTTCTCCCCTCTCCAATCATGCCACATTAATTACACTTTTCAAACACATCTCTTAATCATGGATGCTTTCACTATTGCCTTTTCATAAATAAAAAGTAAATACTCTTCTCATTTTTAGAACCAATTCTAAAATACTCCTCCCATTTCTTTATTATTACAAGGTGTGTGAATAGCTCCTATTTCCTGTGTCCTAAGATTTTTATATCATTTCTGGAGCACCAATAATATTTTAATGATTTTATTAAGCTATTACACATTGTGGCATTTAACATACAGGATCTTTTGTTTTATTTTCTGTTAATTGTAAAAGAGTTGAAGGAAAAGCTAAGAACTGAAGGAAAAAAAATAACAACAATTGTAAAGTGATGAATTAAAGGTAACCATGATCTATAATTGACATATCCACCTTGTATGTAAAGCATTTATAAACTGTGTTGTATTTTCTTAACAGTTATGTTGTCAACTCCTGGGTGTTTTCTATTTGTTTGTTATCCTAAGAGTACGTCATTTAAGGGCATATATTTTAATAAATTTGGGTTAGCGACACTATCAAAGCATTTCTCAGCTATAAAATCTCAAATGTTCTCCTATTTTCCTCATTTCTTCCTTTGTTCTTTTAAGGATGGGCTTAACAACAACAATAAGAAAGTTATATTAAACAAATAATGTTTCATAAGGTAAGAAGATATATGTTCTTGTGTTAGACAAGAAGCAAATAATCATTCTAGTCTAATTGACATTTCAAAAGGCACCTTGATAATAACGTTTCCATTAAAGGTGTTTCTATTTTTATTTTTATTTTTGTTGTTTTGTGGTACTGTGGGTTGAACCCAGGGCCTCGAACATACTTCGCAAGTACTCTACCAATGAACCGTACCGTAGTTCCTTTATTATTTTTTATCTTGAGACAGGATCTCACTAAGTTATGCATGCCGCCTCTGCCTCCTGAATAGCCAGAATTAAAGACATCCACCACCATGCTCAGCACATTGGATTTGACAGTACTTAAAATCTGAACAATCACCGCCAATCTGGATATCACCGCCAATGTATCAGCTTCCACTTACCATCATTTGCTGGTAAGAATAATCAGAGTTTTTTGAGATGAAAAAAGTAGCACATCTGTTTTTAAATAGAACAAATATATATGTCTGTCAATTATTAATTAAGATGGCTATGTCTAATATCAACTAAGTCCTTAGTAGAATCACATTCAAATGGAATTTTAAGTTTTTTATTTCCTTTAATGATGGTCTCTGCTCCTAAGCAGCCAGGTTTCTGAGGTAATCTCTAATAAGTATATTAGTCTTTCTTCTGGATGGGAAGAGAAGAACATCAAGAGGTTTTTTTTTTTTAATTATTATTCATAAGAATATTATTCTAGGTTTCTTCTTAGTGAAAGAATAATCTAGAAAAATCATTAAGGTAGGTTTTATAAAGTCCTTTAGAGAAGAGAAAATACACATAATATTAATAAATTATGAGATTAATTTTTTGGTCTAGTATATGTTTTAGTAAACCATACGAATCAGTTGCATTTAAAAACTTACTTGGGAATGTTTTACTTTTAGCTAGCTGAATGGCAGAAATGATTGATGCAACATTTTCTAATTGCCTGGTGTCACAGTTGAGGTAAACTGTGAAGAGCTGTGAATGTTAATAGCTTAAGAAAGAATACCCCTGGACAGGGGTATTCTTCTGGGTTAGCAAGGCCTTTTCGGGACAAAACAACTACTCACTCTTATCTGAAAGTTGCCACAGTCATGAATGGGAGGTGTAATAATATTATGCTAAGATATGTTTCTTTTTTCAGTCAATGTGGGGATAAAGGAGCAGAAGAGAAATGAAATAGTGTCCCTGTAGCTCTTGGAGTTAACTAAAAGATTGTTCTTTTCTGTGATACTTAGTTAAGGATTTGAACATTTTTACAGTCACATTTCAAAGGCTTATAATAGTTTTAGAAAAAATAAATCTGGTTTTAAAATTGGCAAATTGTAGCGCAATGTGAGACTAGATAATTTCATGGAGATAAGGAAAGAAGCAGATCTGTATGGGCCTATGGAGGAGCTAATTCCCTTTTAAGAACTCTCTTTGTTCAAGGAGAATTTCTCAATTAAAAAAATCAGGCTAAGTGTTAGCATGTAAGACTTACATGTTTCAGTCTTGAGATAATGTGAAGACAGTAAAGTTTAACCAGTGTTTGGTATGGGCCAAATTGCATTGGTTTATTTAAAGAAAATACTTCTGCAGTGATATTACTGACTTCTGAGTTTTTGCAAAAAGGATGTACCTAGAGAAATTTTAAAAGACTAGAGGAAATATAAACAAATGATAAATTCAGGGCAAGACCTTTGCTCTGGACACCTTGTTTTGTTGCGGTTGTATTTCATTTCTTTTTTACTGCATTTTTAAAAGAAGAGTGGCTGCTAGTTAGTGGGTTATACTCCCCCTCTTTTTCAGGAGAACCAGGGCAAAGGAGTTATGATGTGTGCCATATTGTAAAAGGAAACATTTGCTTAGAAATCTGGAGCTGACATTTTTATGCAGGATCTTGTGCTTTAAATGCAATGAAAAGCTGAACAATGTTTTTCTTTTAGAGTGTGAGGAGGATCTCAAATTAAAAAGGACCCATACTAACTGAAACATGGCATGTTTTGATTCTTTTTTTCCACTAGGTGCTTGTTGGCTACAAATATTTGTAATTAACATTGCTGTAGTCCTGTAGTTCACCCTGAACAAACTTCTGAGTTTGGACATGTAAGTTTTCTCCTTTTTCAAGAACTCTGGTGAAAATATTTCTGACATTGTTTTGGTAAAATATGAAGTGGTATGTTCTTAGAGAATTCTGTTAATTTAGTTTCACTATTTCATCACTCACCTAGTCTTATTTAAATGTTTAACAATGTTTTTGTTTTCTTTCATGCTCACCAAACAATCATGCTTTTCTTAATAAATCTAATACTTTATGCAAGGACCTTTGTGGGACTGTCATGAGTTCCAGTCTCCCCTTCACACTGCCAGCAAAGTGCTCCTAGGTAATGATAGCTCTCTTTGCTCGTCCTCACCTGGGCTTTTCAGTGGATGGATGAGCAAAGACACAAAGCATGGGGCCCTCAGCTGGGGCTCATTCAAGGCGTACATTTTGATGTTGGTTTCCATCATCCAGACAGGACAGTTGGGGATGAAGTTTTAAATCTCACTTCTTCACATGCAATTTAAAATGTCTATCAATCTTTAAGTTTTAAAATAGTCAAGCAGCACAGATCCAGTTGTTAGCCTTAATTTAGTGAACAAATAGTTTAAAATAAATTTTCATGTCATTTAAGATTGTTTAAACAACAACAAAAAAATCATTATTACTAATAAAGATGTCAAGTTTTTGTTGTTGTTTTTAGGTGCCAGTATCTTTGGTAGTAACAGCTCTTGCACTGAACTTTGACTCCATATAAACAGGGATCATTTTCTGTTTTGTTCCCTGGTGTGTCCTCAGCACCTAGTCTCATTTATTTATTCATAATTCAAAAAGCATTTTTTAATAGTATAGTATGTAAGAAATCTACCGAGCCCTGAGAGAAATGTTTTTAGTAAAACATGATTAATGGTTTTGTGGAATAGGTAGGTATTAAACACATTACAAAAAAAAAAAAAGGAATAACAAACATGTAAATGCTAAGAAGGAAAAAATAGTACAAGAGACTGTGAGTCATAGTAATTTAATTTGAGGTATTGGTGGTCAGGGGAGGCTCCTCGATGGCAATGACAGGTAAGTGAGAGCTGATCGATGAGTAAGGATTGGCTAGAGAGAAAAAATCAGAGATTTAGCGAGTAGAAGAGTAGCAACAGATATGGCTAGAGAGGTAGCTGGGGTAACTCATGCAAAATTAAGGAAGAATTGGAATTTATTTTAAGTATTAGGAAATTTTCATTAAAGATTTTTGAACAAGTGTGATCCAGGTTATATTTTGAGATCATCTGGCTGTTCGTAGAAAAATTATGAGGACATCATAGTAATTTAGGCAAGAAGTCGTTGGCTTATTTCCAGGGGTAGTGGTGGTGAAAATGTAAAAGATGAGAGTGGATGGGTGCAATATGTTTTGGAGGTCTGATTCACAGATCTTGATAATGGTTTGGATGTAGGAATTAAGGATGAGAGAGATGTCATGATTGCTGCCAGGTTTTTCAATAACTAAGTGGATTACAGCATCATTTGTAGAAAAAAGAAAGACTAAAGGGAATAAATATAGGGTAGATGATCAAGAAATCATTTTTAAACATGTTAAGTTTAGGATCCTTGCAAGACAACTAAGTAATGGTGCCAAATATAGAGATATAAGAGGTGTTTGGGTCAGATATATACATTTAGATATCCCCAGCACAAAGATGTTTTCTAAATCCAGAGGAATAGATCAGATGGCTTAGAGCAGTAATTCTAAACTGGTGGGAGCAATCATTTAATATATATGCTTCTGGGCTTTCCCCTAGACCTACCTGTGAAGAATTTACAGGGTTCCTAAGTGGCAAAGTGTGTCTTGAATGAGCACTCTACTTGCTTCTTATAATCAGACAAATATGGGAAACACTGAGCAAAACAAACATTTAGACAAAGTTCAGAAGAATTTTAACATTTAAAGGTGTTTGGAAAGGGGATAGTAGGAATGTGGGTACCAAGAAGGAAGATGAGGGAATGAAATGAATCTTAGAATTTATGAGTTCTGAATCAAAACTGATGTTGTCAGCCCCTCTGCTTAACAGCCCCATTTGATAACTTTGTATATAGTCATATATTTCATATTAATTCTGAAGACACCAGGATTTTTATTTAATATGACTTTTCAGATGTTTTAGTAAATCATAAAAGATTAGACAATCAGAATTATTTTTGTGCCTCCTGTATTTAAAATATTGTCTTACTAGAGTGAAACAGTATACAACAAGCCAAGTAAGTGCATTTGGACCAATGTTAGAAGTTAGAGATAAAAATTCTGACTTCATAAATGGAAGCAGAACTCTTTTGCTGATATGTCATTTGACCATAGTGATGTTATGAACAACAGAAAGAAACACTCTCCAACACTGTGCCATGCACATGTTCTCTTTATGTTTAAGCTCATTGTTGCAGTCACTGTGTCAGTCCATCTAGTTGAGGGTCTTCGTTTTTTTTGATAACCTACCACTCTCCCAACATGATGTCCTTCTCCAGGGTTTGGTCCCTCCTGACAACATATCCAATATATGTAAGATACAGTCTATCCATCCTTGCTTCCCAGGAGCACACTGGTTTTACTTCTTCTAGGAGGGATCTGTTGGTTCTTTTGGCAGTATTTGTCTCTATCACTGTAATTCAAAAGCATCTATTATTCTCCTGTTTTCCTTATTACCTGTCCAGCCTTTACAAGCATATGATGCAACTGAAAATACCATAACATGAATCAGGTACATGTTCATCTTCAATGTGACATCTTGACTTGTCAACCCTTTACTGAGGTCTTTTGTAACAGCTTTTCCCAATGCAATGCATCTTTTGATTTCTTGACTGCTTCAGTGGGTGTTCATTGTAGAACCAAGTAAAACAAAATCTCGGACAACTTCAATCTTTTCTCCATTTATCATGAAGCTTCATGCTGACCCAGTTGTAAGGATTTTTGTGTTTTTGATATTGGTGCACAATCCATACTGAAGGCTGTGTTCTTTGGTCTTCATCAGTAAATGTTTCAAATCCTCTTCACTTTCAGCAAGCATAGTTGTGTCATCTGTATAACACAGATTGTTAATGAGTCTTCCTTCAATTCTAATGCCATGTTCTTCTTCATAAAGTGCAGCTTCTTGGATTATTTGCTCAGCAAAGAAGAGATTGAAGAGGCACAGTGAAAAGATATAGCCCTGTTGCACACCTTTCCTGACTTTAAAGCATGCAGTGTTTCCTTGCTCTGTTTGCATGACGGCCTCTTGGTCCATGTACAGATTCCTCATGAGTATGTTTGACCATTACATGTGATAATTTGGAATCACACAAAAAACAAGTTCAGTGAAGCTGTGAAGATTGCATATGAATTTTGACATCCTTTTCTGTGAATTTCAGTCTTATATTTTTACTTGATTGTGATTTATTTCATTTGCTACAGTGCTATTAGAAAAATCTAGAAGAATCTGACTTAAAGCTCTTTCTCCTAGCCAAGATGAAGCTACTGAAAGGGGGGAGAAAATGCATTCAGTGCCATACCTTAGACTCCAAGTTCACTTTAGAGTAAGTTTGTCAAAATCAAAAGTAATTTCTATAGTTTGTAGGTTTAAAGTTTAAAGGAAAGAATGAAATAGTATGAATGTATACACTACAAGAGTGTTTGAAATCAAATGAGTTTATTCTATAAGATTTCATGGTTCTATTTTCTGCCTTCACTATCTAGTATTTGTTAGGTGGAGGTGGGTTTAGCTGATCTGTATAATGTCTATGTGACATGCATCCTCCTTCTTTTTTGGCTCTATTCTCCCTTTTGGGTCTTGACTTCTATCACTGTTTTGGAAATCCAGGAACTTAGCCAGAATAAAATGAATCCCAGGAGATTTTTTTAAAATAGCATTTATTTAGGACAGTAATTCCAGTGGCAGAAGGTCTACTATTAGCAAGAATATACTGGCTACTTTTATTATGTAGGTCTGAATTCCTTGTATGTCTTGCCACGCATGAACCCAGAGGAAAAGACTTAGTAGATTTATGGTTTGTTCTGTCTCAGAGATGTTACTTTAAATACCTGATTCATAATTCTCTAGAGTGAAATATCACCTACTGGGAGATCAAGGGGCCATGATAACATTAGAAGCAGAGTTGGATTTCTATGCAATGCAAAACTCAGTTTATCCTCCAACTGAGAATGGAGTTTTAAGTCTAGAAAGTATAATCAAGAATCCCAATTCTTCCTTTTCCTTATTTATCAAACAAATAAAAAAAGATTTTAGAAGTCTGAAATTTGGACTTACCACTATACAGAGCAATTTATGGTATAGATATGATCTACCAGATTCGGAGACATGTAGGTGATATTTACACTGACAAGTTTGAATATAATGAAATATAGGGACATATCAGAAACTTTGAGGGAGAAGAGCTAGTTATCAAAGGCCTTTGAATTTCCTAGTAATAACTGTCCTTATTTAACCATCAATATTAATAACTAACACTTCCCATAATGGCTTTGTACCTCAATTGATTCAGTTTACATTGCTCATCTCAAGGACATCTTATTCCTAGAACTTAAATGGCATTTGTGTGATGAGTGGATAGTAAAAGAAGTAAGAGCAAATACTAAGAGAACAGAAAGAAGGCCTTCATTTGAAATCTGCATCCTGAAGATATGATGTTTATCCTCAAAATAGATGGATGTGATGATGGAAATAGGGTTAAATTAAGTTGCAAAAATAGAGATCCTAGTCCTGGTGCTTATCATCTCTGAAATTTAGTTTCTGCATATGTAAAATTGAGAAAATAACACCTCTCCTGCTTATTCCACATTTTGTTGTTGTTGTTGTTGTTGTTGTTTTGTATTTGAGGGTTGAACCCAGGACCTCATACATACTTTGCAAGTGCTCTACCACTGGGCTGCACCCTGAGCTCATTTTTAATTTTTTATCTTGAGACAGGGTCTCACTAAGTTATGCAGGCTGCCTCTGGCCTCAAACTTGAGATCCTCCAGCCTCTGCCTTCCAAATTGCTGGGATTACAGGCATTCTCCACTGTGCCCAGCCATACCAGGTTGTTTTTGTTTTTGTTTTTGTTTTTGTAAAGAACAAGTGAGATATTAGAAAAAAACTACTAACTCTAAGATTTTATGCAATTTTGAAAGTATTTTTATTGAGACATAAGATTTTCAAGTAAATAGTATTTCAAAGAAATCAAGAACTTTAGGTATAAATAGAAGTAGAACTAGTAATGTGGTAGAAATTGAAGTAGTAGAATTAGCAAGAGTGGCCATGATTTGTTAAAGTTCTGTATTGGTCCATTTTGTGTTGCAATAACAAATATCTGAGCCTGGACACTTTCCAAAGTAAAAATGTTTCTTTAGCTCACATTTTTGAAGGCTGAAAGCCTAAGTTTGGGTGGCGCTGTCAGTCAGGCCTCTGGTGAGGGCCTCTGGTAGATGGCATCACAATGGCAGGAACCCATAGGCAGAAGAGGTCACGTGGTGAGAAAAGAAACCAGAGAGATTTGGGGCCAAGGCTTTCTCTTTTTACAATAACCTGCTCTTGCAGTAACTAACCAGAGTCCTATTAAAACTGTGTTAATGCCTTCAGAGGATGTGCCCCCTATGACCTCGCCACCTTCCACTAGGCCTTACTTCTGAAAAATTCCACCATCTCTCAGCATTGCCACTTTGTGGACCGAGTGTCCAGCACATGGGGACACTTTGGGGATCACTCAGATTGTACCCAAGCCACAGCAGCACCTAGGTTACACTAAAACTGCTCTATATGTCAAGTTCCTAACATGTGTTCCTTGTATATTTATGATAGTTTTGTAAAAAGTATTTTTTTAAAAAACGCTTTATAAATAAAGAACCTATATTTTGGAGAAAAGTGAAGCAATTTTGCCCAAAGTCCCCAGCAAATAGGTATAGAATAACATTAAACCCAATAGATGAATATTACATCTAACTGAGTGGGAAAAAAAAGCAGATTTTTCCCACTTCTGGTGCTTTTTTTTTTTTTCCTACTTGAAGCTGTTACATTCCTAGTTTCTTCTGCATTTAGGATCCAAGAGAATATTACTAAGGGCTTGATTTCTTTCTGATTTTTTCAACATTGGCATGATTGGAAGAAACACTGAAATTGCCAAGAACTTTATGAAAACCTTTGCCTATAAAGTACACAGAATAAGAATTATAAGTATATTGTATGTATTGTGTACTTCTATAAGTTTCCAAAATAAGCAGATGGCAACTATGAAAATGCTTTTCCTTAAGTAAATGTATTAGTGAAGCTAATGGCAGAGGAAGACAAGAAGGTAGCTTCACTTGGAAAATATCAGTGAATTTGTGAAATCTTTCACTCAGGATGAATGTGACTGAAATAAATCCTAAAAATGACAAAGATTTGTAAAGTTCAAGCTGGATCATTTTTATAAATACAACAATTAAAAAGCATAATGAAATAATGATGTAGCATCTTTCAGAGCATTAAAATTATGTTACTAAAAACTAATAAATATATACTATAGAATCAATATAACCAATTACAACATTCATTATAAAATATTGCTAAGAGAAGATGTTACTGTAATATCAATTCAATTAAAAGTATGTTTAAGGAATTACTAGCTTCAATAAATGTGAAGATCACTAATAGGCAATTCATAGAAAAGCTTCTAACAGCCAATAAACCTCTAAAAAAACTCTTGCAATGTGTTAACAAAACATTTTGATTCAAAGGATATATGATACTTACCTATCCAAAGGCCAAAAACTTAAAAATTTAAACTCAGTGAGGCTTTCTGAGGCTAGCTGTCATTGGCTGTGGCTGGAAGAAGGTGATATAATTTTTATAAAAAGATATTTGAAAATGTCATCAAGTTACTTCAAAAGTTTCAGACTTTGATTCAGTAATTCTATTTCTAAGCAAATAGAGAGGAAACAGATGATGTATAAATAGTCTTTTTATTGTTATTTTTCATAAAGTTAGAAAAACACCATGTTCAGAGAAATATTTTAGGGAACATAGTTTCATGTGGCATTAAAATAATACATTTTATAATATTACCTAATATAATAGTTTATAAGTAGGTAGGAAGGGCAAATATAAATATATAAAGTATGTACATAATTTTGTTTTAAAGTATATAGCATGAATATTAAAAATATACCAAATTTGAGTGGAAACATAAAATTTAGTTTTTCTTTATAAACTTTTGCATTTCCAAGTTCTATATAATGAGCATTTAATAAAAAGCTCCCCTATGAAATTGTTCATAAGAAAATTACATAAAAATGAAACAAATGGAGTGAAGCTGAGTAGGAAATCAATTTTCTCTCTTCAGTAGTGAATTAACTAACTCCAATGCACTATCATTTCATTTATAAGAATAAAATACTTATAACTTCTAAGGAAGAACTTCGTACACATTGGATTTGGCTATAGATAGACCCTGAGATTGTCAGACATTAGGTTTTTCAAATGTTTGAAATTAGTATTATTATTACCACTGCTTTCTTTTCCTGGAAGTGAAATTTAATACTTCATTTTAATTCTATTATACTTTCTTAGTTGTTCAAATAATCTATGCTCAGAGAGATAATATTTTGGAAATCCACTTTGGTTGTTTCTTTCTTCATAGTCATTTTAGAAGTAAATCCTTCAGGAGAACATTTCTTTAGCTTACTTTTTCATTATTTCCAGAGGCAAAAACTGGCAAGGCAATTTATAATTCAATTTTTGCTAAATCCGTGACACCCAATATATATGTCAGGCATTTCAACGGCAGGGTACTTTGGGGATAGGTGATAAATTGTACTGATTATAAGCACAAGCTGTTCTTCTAAAACATCATATCAAAAAGAAGGTAAGTATTATTAGGAAAATGTAATGTATCTTTAGATTGTCCAGAAACATCAGGCATAATCGCTTCATGTGAATATATTCCCCTTGGTGCTATACAGCAATACACTAAGGTTCTCACTGTGTTTTTGATAGCACTCATCTGGAGAAGGGGAAAAAAGACCCCATCAGTTCGCAAACCTATCATGGGCTGGGAGTTTTTCAGCAGCCACGTAGCTCTTAGTACTGCAATAACTCATCCCTGCCAGAAATGCCTCCTTCTGAAACCCGAAACATGGCCCTAATCATTTTAGGATTGTGTTGGTATATGTGAGTAGTATAAATATTATTTTATAATATAATCTCCTCTGATCTTTTTAAACATCCTTTCAGTGTTCCAGGTATTTTCCTGTGTGATATGTGTGGCTTAAGCAAAGCCATGGAATCCCCTAGGTTATCTCCAAAAAATGCTACAAAATGGACAAGTGAAATATAAAATCTGCTGTGGTGGTGGGCATGCATCTGTGTGCACGTGTGTGTGTGTGTGTGTGTGTGTGTGTGTGTGTGTGACACATATGCTGCAGTTAAATTTGGCAACCATTAATGAGTGAAGTAATTAAGCTAAGCCAAGTGGTAGGTTACTCAGGCCTAAGACCAGGGAATGGGGAATGGAGCCTTTCACCTCTGGGTCAATGGTTTCTGTTTAATCACGCTGTTAATGACTAAAAGTCATTGTTTCCATCTGAGAGCTGTTTGGTCTCAATGTGAAGTAAGTTGGTGGTCTGCTATCAGTTTCTCAACGTGCAAATGTATGGATCCTGAAATCCTCTGCTGGTTTTTGCTACCCTATTGGATCACTCAGTAGAAACCATCATGTTTTTAAGGTAAGGGCAAAACAACTGTGTCTCAGAGGGTACCTCAAAAAGAAAATCTATCCCTAAGTAGGGACAGTTATGTTAAAGTACTGAGGTGAAATGATAGAAGATCCATGGATTCATTTTTACTATTTATAGTAGGCTATAATTTGCATAGTTACTTTTATGTCCATTAATTTATTGGAAGCTCAGAGTAAATGTATATGATACAGGCCATGCTGATTGTAGTATTTTAAAATTTCAGGAATCAAATTTCAAAGAGATCTAGGCTGGCCTAAGATCATACAGGTAGTAAGTTCTCACATGGGTGCCAGAGCAGTATCAAAAGCTTCTTGGAAGAGTAAGGCTTGAAAAGGGCCTCCATGTGCTAGAGGAATTTGGGTAAAGCAGAAAAGTAAATGATATTCCATGAAAGATGTTAGCATGAGCAAAATTAAAAGGAAGAAATTAGCACAACCTGTTCATAATAGAATTTTTTGCATACACATTACCCTATATGGTCACACAAGAAGCCACTAAAATAGATTTTAATATACACACACCCGAGTACATTCATGAGCACTTGTATGTTCACACAGACTAAGGTTGTGTTCAAAATAATGAATTAATTGTTAGTGGTGTTCTTGCAACAGGAAACATAGCATTAGAGATCTATTAAGAACAAAGCATGTAAATATTTATGAGGAAGCAGATGTGAACTACTGCTAGAAATAGAAAGAAGTATAAAAACCTCCTTTGTGCCATAGAAGCTGTGGTTTACTTTCTTTTAAGCACTATCTTTATAAAAACTACAGTTGACACAAATCATCACAATTAGGTGTCTTGACTGATGAATCTCTAAACACATCAAGCAGGCTTAGAACAACATCAATGTTATTTATGTGTTGTAAGGGGCACTAAAACATAAGGAGCATGATTTTATTTTAAAAATATCTGGGAACACTTCACCTATTTTTAAAGCTGTTAGAAAGCCACACTGTGGAAAGAGAGAGATTAACTTAATTTCTAGAAAGTTCTAAGTACAAAGAGAGATTAACCTAAGTACAAAGAGAGATTAACCTAATTTCTAGAAATTTCTAAGTACAAAGAGTTTGTCTGGGTGCTTTAAAAGGTACCCTTTTATTTCACCTTCTTGGCATCATTGTGAGGTAGTTATCTCTGCCTTCTTAGCAAATCGGGCAATTGAAGTGTCAGGCAATTGAAGTAACACACCCTGGAATACAATTGCATTTAAATGTAACAGGGATGATATTTTTGAAATAGTTATAATACATGGAAGATCATTTACTACTATGGCTACTCTTGCAGTTTGAATTTGAGAATGAAAATTTCCTCACTTTGGAGGTAGAATAGTGAGGCGTGGAATGGTATGAGCAGAGATGGGCAACTTGACTTCAGATTTTGTAGGTCCAATTGATGAAATATGTCAAATTGGTGGCTAGGAATGGAATTTGATGAAATAGAGTCCTAGGAAACCTGATAATGAAGTTATCACTTATAAAAACAAGATTGAAGAAAGCTTTTAGTATAAGATAAACCAGACCTAATAAGTTAATTGCTCTGAAATTATCTCAACCATTGGGCCCCTTATGATAACTGATACAATTTGGTTCTATTGATGTGGTTACTTGAATGATATATGCTACTGATAATAAAAACCTATAAATTTCTCAGTGGAAGTATAGATCTTCATAGTAAACTGTATTTTAATTCATTTATACAGTTAGTTTCCACTAGCAGCAGCTTAAGTCTTTTATATAAATCACAAGTATTTGTCCTTTCCAAACTCTTGTATATGGCCCTAAATCACCATAAAAACATGCCAGGCTGGAATACAATGGACAGAACTTTGGATCTAATCCACTTTCTCCCTGTAGGCCCACAGAGAAAATGAATGAAGCATTTTGATTTTTTAACAGTTGTTTTCAACTAGATGTTTTTTAGCAACCAGGAAAAAAAAAAGAAAGAAAAAAAAAGAAAGGAAATCTCATGCTTGTATAAAATGAAATACAATAGAGAAATATATATTGATGAGCTTTATGTAGGCATAAAAATGGTTAAATTGGTTGGTAGAAGAAAGAAAGACAGAATGAGGCAGAAGTCCTGGAAGTGAGTCTGCAGTGACTTCAAACATTTTAAAAAATCGAGATAAAGGATGATGAATGGCCAGAGTTTAATGAGCATGAGGACTCATTGAGGAAGGAAAACTTGGATAGCTTTTATTGAGAAGCCAAGGAAGAAGAATTTTTTTAAAAAAACTACAGTATCAACTTTATCTGGTTGTTTTTTATTAATATTTTATTTATACATGTTAGTGGGGAACAGTAACTATCAAATCAGTGTGCTTAAGGCTTCCATTTCCTTAAATATTTTGCAGAACAAAATAAACAGAAAAAGAAAAAGAAAAAGAAAGTAAAAATTTTAATTAACATGAAGTGAGTGTGTATGCCGGCATGGGTTATACTCTGACTTTTTTCCCTTTTTTTGTATTTTCATAGTGTTGCCTCCAGTATTTTGTGTTTTTTCTCTTTCTCATTGCCTCTCTATTGTTCCCTCTCCCCCACCCCTTTTCCCATCAACCATTCCCTCATAATAGTCCCCTCCCTACTCTTATTGGGTCAGTTTGTATTTTCCATTCTTATATAAACATGGTTGCACATTTATCTATGCA
The DNA here is from genome assembly GCA_007922755.1 of Pedetes capensis. Lineage (NCBI taxonomy): Eukaryota > Metazoa > Chordata > Mammalia > Rodentia > Pedetidae > Pedetes > Pedetes capensis. The sequence continues at coordinate 92,186 of VMDO01004466.1, read as the reverse complement.
TGCATATATGTATACATGTATTTTTTTCTCCTTAATATAGATTTAGCTCCTGCATTTGAGCAAGAATGTGATATTTCTCTTTTTGAGCCTGGACTACTTTGCTTAAATGATGCTCTCCGGTTCTATCCATTTTGCTGCAAATGACATAATTTTATTCTTCTTTACTGCTGAATTATATTCCACAGTATAAGTATACTACAATCTTTTAATCCAATCTTCTGTTGATGGACATATGTACTGAGTCCATACCCTTGCAATTGTGAAGAGTGCTGCATTAAATATGTAAGTGCAAGTGTCCCTGTAGTATGATGACTTATTTTCCTTTGGATATATTCCTAGAAGTGATATAGCTGGATCACATGATAGTTCTATTTTTAGTTTTCTAGGTATTTCCATATTGATTTCCACAGTGATTGAACTAATTTACAGTCCCACCAACAATGTAAAAGAGTTCCTTTTTTCTCCGCATCCTAGCTAGCATCTGTTGTGTTGATCTTGATCCATCTCACTGAAGTAAGGTGGAATCAAGAAAAGAGAATGGTTTTGAGGCCGGGCGCGGTGGCTCACGCCTGTAATCCCAGCGGCTCGGGAGGCAGAGGCAGGAGGATCGCAAGTTCGAGACCAGAGGCAGTCTGTGTAACTTAGTGAGACCCTGTCTCAAAAACTCAAAGAGTAAAAAAATGGGCTGAGGGTGCAGCTCAGTGGTCCAGCACTTGCAGAGCATGCAAGCATGAGGCCCTGGGTTCAAAAGAAAAAGAAAAGAGAATGGTTTTGAAGCAGAGGTGACAAACAATATCCTGATAGGAAGGATGTAGTAGGCAGGAAATAGAAAAGGAAAGAAGGCAAGTGAGATCCCAAAGAGATCTTGTTTGTATGGGTTACGTGTGTATCAATATTGTTATAGAAGAAACCAAAACTGAGAAATCATTAAAATATTCATTTATTGATTTATTTGAAATTAGCTACCATGAGTCTATTATATATGAACATAAATAACATGGCTTTTATTTTTAAAACTGTATTGTTCCAAATAAAAATAAATTAACAATAAGAATGGCATTGTTTTACACTTTTTCAAATTTCTTTAATGTTGTGCCTAATAAGAGACAGCTGGATTCTCATATCTGCCCTGCATTCAATCTGGTGCCATATGTTGTTTCAGTTAATGTGCATGAAAAAATCTGGCCTCACGCAGACATGTAGCTGGATGAGGGAGGAAGCAGAGGAAACATCAGTGTGCTGCTTTCATACCGCACTAAAGCTTACCACGTGGTAGTTTCTTAAAGGATGAGCTGCAGCATGGAATCTAAACAAACACTTTGGCACTGTAAAATCCATGTGTCTATCTTGCACTCTGAATCTACTTATGCAGATCTTCTAAATGCTGACAGACTTTATTATACAATGTCAAAAAAATCACACTCGCTAATATTATCACTAAACTTGTCAGAAGCATCTTTATGTATTAGAGCTCAGTGGATATAAGTTTCCTCAAATTCTAATATTCACATGAAAACTCAAATATTGCCATTGGCAAAAAAGAGCTTCAGTTGTTTTTCTTAAGTGATGATTTCACTTAGCTCATTTTAAAAAAACTACTCCCAAATGCCTAAGTCTGAATAATCATATCCTGTCAGTCTTTTTTTTTTTTTTTTTTTTTTTGAGTAAAAGGATGTTTCATGACTAAAGCCCTTTACGCTCTGAATTCAAACAATCAAACACACATTTTCTCCTCAGGACAACTATCAGTCTCCGCCATGCAGGAAAAGTGTTTTATGTGCATTTCTAGTTTGTCACCCAGCATATTAAAAAGATGTGTGCCCAAGGCTTGAGGTTTAGTAAAATTAATAATTTCTGGTGCTTCATCAAAAGTCATTTATTTATTTGTTTATTTATTTAGTACTCAGGGATTGAATCCAGGGCTTCGCATATACTTTGCAAGCGCTCTACCACTGAGTTGCACCTCCAGCTCCCCTCCTTTCTTTCTTTCTTTTTTTTTTTCCTCAATTTTGTCTTGAGACAGGCTGCCTCTGGATTCCAACTTGCAATCTTCCTACCTTCATCTCCTGAGTTGCTGGGATTACAGGCAGGTACCACTGTGCCCAGCTCAAAGTCACTTTTAAGTGAGACTAGCGTTTTATTTTTATATTTAAGTACAAGTGTGTGGAGATGAAGAACATAAAGATGCCTAATACCAGTGGTAAAACTGCCTTGATTTGTGCTCAAGCACCCACAACTCTGCCCGTCCTCAAGTTTACCCAAGCAGTGCAAAATGTCAAGAAAGTGAAAAAGTCAATGTTTTAGTATTATTACAAAAATAGTTTTGATTGTGTGGAACCCATGAAAATTTCTAATGAAACTTCAGGGTCCATAGGCCACATTTTGAGACGTGCTACTCTAAGAATTTATTATGTAATAAAGGCGTGATTTAAATCAGTCAGGAAAAAAATACTAAATAAATATTTCTATGGATATCAGAAATCCATTTGGAAACTAAGAGTTATGTTCATACCTGATATTATTTAATTTTTTTGTTTGTTTTGAGATGTTTCTATGTTGCCCAGGCTGTCCTTGAACTCCTGGGCTCAAATGATCATCCTGCCTCAGATTTCTGAATACCTGGGACTACTGACATTTACTACACCCAGGTACACAAATAAATTTCAATAGATTAAATAGTTACATGTTTATGGTTTTATTACCTGAAACAATTAGAAAATACAGGTGGATATGCATCTAATTTAAGGGTGAGGAAGACTTTTCTTTGAATAGACACAAAAGATGAAACCATAAAAGAAAATGTGGATATATTTTTTTCTTTTAGCATATATTAATTGTATAAAAATGTTTTTATGACATTTTCATGCATGTATACAATGTATTTTGATCATATTCATCCTTCTTCGCCCATTCCTGTGCCCCTTCCTATCCCACTGGTCTTCTACTCTGTGCAAAAATTCTCCCTTCTATTTTCATGACTTTTCCCCCCTTAAATCTGCATTCTGCATATGAGCAAAAATATGCAATATTTGTCTTTCTGAGTCTGTCTTATTTAGGTTAACATGATGATCCCCAGTTCCATCAATTTTCCTGAAAATGGCATAATTTTTTTTTGTTTTGACCTTTTCTTTTCTTTTTTCCCCCTTATTAGTAAATGATGATGGGGTACAGAGTAATACAGCATTGGCTTTTTCCATTATGCATCATCCTTTTTATCACTTCTGGCAACACTTTCATCAATCCACAAGGTTTCTGGACCCTTATGGCTAATATGTAGTAAAACTCAAATCTTCTTTGGCTTATATTCCCCTATTTTCCCAATATATTCATGAAGTTGCACTGTTTACATTGAGATTGTCCTCTCCCCATTCATCCCTTGTTCTTCTTTATGACTAAATACAACTCCATTGTGTGTGTGTATATATGTGTGTGTGTGTGTGTGTGTGTATGTGTGTATATATATATTCATATTCATTCATCTGTTGATAGATACCTAGGCTGATTCCATAACTTGGCTATTATGAATAGTGCCACAATAACCATGGGTGTGCAGGTATCATCTCTATTGGGTGCTGACTTTGATTTCTTTATGTATATACCCAGGAGTGGTACAGCTGAATCACATGGTAGTTTTATTTTTAGTTTTTTGAGGAATCTCCATACTGATTTCCAAAATGGATGAACTAATTTACATTTCCAACTGTCCATAAGTGTTCCTCCCTCACCCCTACAATGGACAGAGTTTTCTACAACAAATTGAAGGCCTTCTATTTTATATCAGACAACTTTAGTGTCTATGTAAACAAAATGAAAAAACCGAGAAAATATTTGCAACATATGTCATGGATAAATAGTTATATCTTCTTTAAGTTATATCTTTATACATAAGGAGCTCTTATGAATTATTAAAAAAGGAAAACATGGTAACAGTCAACCCTTAACCAAAGAACTACAAATGACCAATGAACAAATGAAAAGCAACATTCAACCTATTAGTTAGAGACATTCAAATGAAAATTGATGAGAACAGGAAAAACAATTGTGTTAGTCACCTATTGCTGTTCAACAACTTACCTCCACATTTAGCAGATTAAGGCAACAAAGAGTTTCTCACAGTTCATGTGCACTAAGAATGTGGTAGGTGCTGGGAATAGTGGCACATGGCTGCAATCCCAGCACTCAAGAGACTGAGGCAGGAGGAGTGCAAGTTCAAAGAGAGCCTGGGTTATCTGTCTACAAACAAACAAACAAAACAAAGAATGTGGGCGCAACTTAACTGAGTGCTTCTAGCTCCAGGCTTCTCATGAAGTTGCAGTTGTTTCAAGATTGGACTGAGGCAAACGGGTCCTCTCTTGAGCTCACTTACATTGCTGGTGACAAGTTTCAGTTCCTCCAGCATTCTTAGAGTGAGGAATTCAGCTCCTTGTCATATCATGTATATCTTTGCATTGGGCTCCCATCAACATGGCTTGCTTCTCCCAGCACAAGTGATCTGAGAGGAAGACGGAGAAAGGGCACAAGGCAGAAGCAGTTTTTGTTTACCTAAACCTCTGAAGCAATAGTCCTTCTACCGTCTTCTATTCTTCTACTATCTTCTGAAGCAAATCACTACATGGAGCCCACACCTGTTGTTTGTTGTTGTTAGGTGCCGTCGAGTCAAGTCTGACTCATAGCGACCCTCATAGGGTTTTCAATGGCTGTTTCGAGATTGCCTTGGGAGTGAGTGGGTTGCCACGTCCTTCTCCCATTTTGTGGTCTGGGAATCAAACTTGGGACCTCAGAGACTGCAGAGTAGTGCTCTACCAACTGAGCTAAATCTCAGCCCAGGAGCCCACACCTAAGGGGGAACAATCACTGAGGACCATCTTAAAGGCTGCCTAACATAATAATCTTTAAGAGGACCAGAGCAATGGAATAGGGGAGAGAAGCTATTGTTTCCATCTCTCTGGGTGCACTTTGGCAATACAGTTGTATCTCAGGTATCTGTGGATGGTTGGTTCCAGGACACCTGCAGATACCAAAATCTGTGGACACTCAAGTCCGATACAGAAAAGGGAGAAGTATCTGATCATAGCTCACACATATCCTTTCATATACTTTAAATCATTTCTAGATTACTTATAATACCTAATAGAATGTAAATGATGTATCAATAGTTGTTACATTGTTTAGGGAATAATGGCAAGAAAAATGTTCATACATGTTCAATACAGACGCATTTTTTCCTAAATACTTTCAATCCAAGGTTTGATCTGCAGGTATAGAGCCTGCAGGTATGGAGGGATGATTGTATCTATCAAAACTCTTTTGTGTGTGTGTGTGTGTGTGTGTGTGTGTGGTACTGGGGGTTGAACCCAGGGCCTTGCGCCTGCATGTTCTGCAAGTTCTGGACCACTGAGCTGTGCCCCCAGCCCAATTTTCTTTTTATTTTTTGAGACAGGGTTTCGCCAAGTTATGCAGACTGCCTCTGGTCTTGAACTTTTGATCCTCCTGCCTCTGCCTCCCATCTATTAAAACCCTTAATGTCTTCTTGGTCCTGGTGACATGTCAATTCTACCCTTAAAAATAATAAATATAAGGAACATATAGAAGGGTATATTGTGATGTGAAAAATTAAAAGAAACCTAAATGCTTAATAATTTAAAATCACTAAATTATTACACATTACAGAGTTATAAAATCTGGAGCTGTTAAAAATTTTGCAAAACTTTTAATAACAGGGACAATTACTTGTAATTGGTAGTTTGTTAGAGAAGTATGTGCTATATGATGATTTTTAAAAAAATTTTTATGTCAATAGGCATTAAAAAGGGTTAAAAAAAGGGTTAACAGTGATTTCTTTCATGTGGCAGGATTGTGGCAATTTATTATTTTCATCCTAATTTTTCCAATATTTCCTAATTTTTCTAAACAGAACTTGTTTTATATAGGTGGTCAGAATAGTATACCCTCGAAAAGAACTATAGAAAATACAGAAATATTTTTTTTGAAAATCAACAGAAAATTAACTTTGATAGAAATGATTTTGAGACCATCTGCTAAAACACTATGTGAAAATATAATGATTATGACCAGATGCGGTATGCACACCTGTTAATCCCAAAGACCTGGGAGTTAGAGGCAGGAGGATAGCAAGTTCGAGACCAGAGGCAGTCTGTGCAATTTAGTGGGGCCCTGTCTCAAAAAGTAAAAAGATGGGCTGGGATTGCAGCTCAGTGGTACAGCACTTGCAAAGCATGCAAATGCAAGGCCGTGTGTTCAACCCCCAAGTACCACACACACAAAAAAGTGTAATGATTATGTTTTAGATTGCTATAGTTATGATTAGTTTTCTATACTCAGAGTGATAACTCATGAGCTGAATGGCATCATTATTTTAAACATAAAGATTTAGATGAAATTTGTGCCATTGGGGGTAGGGAAGTACGAAGAAAGTTGTCAATAGTCTAAAAGTTTATTATTGAACCATAAATTATGATTTCTTTTGAGATTCTTAAAAAAGCAGACAAAGTATAAGTTCTTCATTAAGTGACTACTCTTTTCAGCAGAGCATGAATTAAGTGACTTAAGAGGTTGTTTCTAATCTAAATATGGTGGTTTGGACCAATTTGATTGGAATTTGATCCAATAGTTTTGTTGGAAAGAAAGAATGTCAGCTCAAGATACATAGGCAGTATTTAAAATCAATTTCCCAAGCCACTCTGAGGGCCTTTCCTTATGGCACAGGCCTTGCTACACATGTCCCAAGAGCGGTATGCCTCTTGGTGACATTCACAATACCTTCTTAAAGTTCTTTATAATGTATTATTAGTGGATACATATAATTCGTAAGTGAACAATTTGCAATGGAAGGTATTTTTGAAAATGCCTTAAATTAATTCAGTTTTGTGCTGATTATCCTCCAGTAAGCAGAAAATGAAGAAAAGTAGACTAATACATTCTTTAGGAAGTATTGTGGAAATCCCCTTAAGAAGTTCCATTCTATAACATGTTCTCATTATGATATATTCAAAGTTTAGGTTTCATCTGGAATTCCACAATTACCCTGTTATGATGGTTTTTAGTAGCTGGCCCATTGTAATCTATCTTTGGAGAGTGTTTATTATATTTTAAAATTTGGATCTGAATCCAACCCCAAGCTTAATGCTGACATTCACAAGGGCTTTGTTGGCTCTATCTCAGGCTGGAGAAAGCTCTTATTGTGGTCAACTCAACTGAGCCAACTATTAATAATGCCAGAATACCATTCTGCAAAGCAGGGCAATACTTAGTCAAAGTGATTCATATGAGCTGAGCATGAGCAAAGAAATCTGAACAGGCTATTTCTGAGTCCTGGACTGCCATCGAATCCATTGCTCTTGTGAACACAGTGGAAAAAAATCAGGGTTCATGCTCCTGGCTGTTCAGACTTCTCAGTAAATGTTTCACTGTGTCCCAAGGAAAAGACAGAGTGTTTTAATGTGGGAAATGGAACCTTCTGTGCTGTCTGTTCTGGACAAAAGAATGTGGTTTCTAAAATATTGCTTTTTGAACTTCCTGTACTGTATTTATACAATTCTGACTCTTTAAAAGGCTAAATTATGTTATGACTAAACTAGTCACTGATAGACTGAATTTGCTCTATGAGAGAAGTGTGCTTCACCTCAATGTGCCGTTTCCTTTGTGGGGTACATTCCTTCCCAAGTGTGTCTTAACTTTGTACTCAGCAAACCTTTGATAGCAAAGCACTAGCCATGGAAGCCATTTCTCCCTTTACCATGCTACACACTTATATTCTACTGAAGAATATGTTTATGGCTTAATAGTGAAAGCAAGGACATGGTTGAAACCAAACTGGAATCTAATCCTGACTTTGAATTCATGTTGCTGAGCCTCAGTTTCTTCGTTGTAAAATGGGGACAATAATACCATATTAAGAAGATTAAATAAGAGTATGTGCATAACATAATGCCTCATAATTAGTACTTACTCAAGAAATGATAGTATTTGGCAAGACAACCAGAATAAAAATGTTTTACTTAATTTGGATATGGAACATGTGTTCGTTAATGAAAATGCATTAGTGGATTTTTGGATATTGACATATACTCAAGATCTTCTTTATATACACTCAGGAAACCCCAAAATAGAAAAAAGATGTCATTGAGAACAGGAAGAACAGGTAAGACCTGGTTTTGCATGTTTTTGGAAAAACTGAGACCTCTAGTAAGAAATCCATTTTACTTTGCAACCTATACTACAATATGTACACATACCATCCATATAACTGAAATCAAAGTTTAATGAAACAATACTCTTCTATATGTGATATGCTCTAATAATTCCTCTTCTCTTCTGGATAGAATCAATTAAGTTGATTTTATTTATAGTAATGATATATCAACAGCAACTTGGACAATATTGATTCAAAGAAGAATAAATTAATTTATTACACAATTTATTTGTGTGGGCTGTTAAGCATGGTTTAATTTTAGCTGTATTGTATAACTTCTGATTAATTTAATGAGTGTTTGCCTCAAGGAAATGAGAAGGACATTAATGATTCCTAAGTATGTAATGATGTGTCATACATTACCTTCACTGTTTTGCATATATCGTGGCTTCTTTTAATGCTCACAAGATTCTTATTATTCTCACTTTACAGGTAGAGAAACCAAACTGAAAGACATAAAGTACCTGCCCCCAAATTCAGACCAGTAGATTTTCCTTATCCCTGAAATCAGGAAGTTATAACATCTATAACAGTAAATCATCTGTAAGTTTTTCATCTCTGGACTACATATATATACTATATATTTCTCCCTTTCCATTAAGTAATGTATTCTTGACTGCTTAAGAATATAATTTGGGTTTAAACTATAACACCAAAATGTAAGAGAAAGGCCATATGTTAATTCTACTTTGTATAATCTTAATAAAGAGTAGCCCTCAGCAAGAATTATCCTGAAGTGTTGGGATAATTAGTCTAATTCTTTATGAAGGAGAACTCATGTGCAGACGAACATTTTCTTCTGAAACTCTAAATTCACTTTTTACAATTCTCTTAAGAAACTTTCAGAAAAGACAATACAAGAACCTGTATTCTCATTTTGTTTAAAATAAACTGAACCTTAGTAGGACAGTCATAAACCCAGAAGAATTTTAGTTTGATTCCAGTGTTTGAAAGGATGATCAAACCCCAAGTTTATTTTTTCATAGTTTTTTTTTTCTCCTACAGATTCTTCTCCGTAATGGATTAACCACAGACATTTGAAGTCGTACTGTTTAAATATCTTTGAATTATTTTTGTTTAAAAATGTCAATGGGTACGATAGGAAAAGTACATTTTTTCCCTGTAACTTCAAAACAACTGAACAGAACCTTTGGACAGAAACCAAGAATTGAATGTTTTAGCTTTAAGAAGATTTTCTTCTCAGAAAAGTAATGAATGAGTCTCTTTGCAACTTTAACTATTTCAAGTTTCAGTTCTCTGACTTATTTGAAGACTAATGTTTTAAGAATAAATAAGCATAGTTTTCTTCCTCAGTTATCCATTAAATCTGAAGATATGTACACTTCCTATACCTATGTAACTTCTATACAGAACAGTGGATAATGTTTTTTAAAAATAATTTTCCATTTTTAATGGTTTATTTCAAGTTTGCATTAATGAATGACAACCTTTGAGGATCCCCTGCAATGGGATTGAGAAGGACATAATTTACTACTTGTTCTCCATAAGAATTGAAGAGTCTCTTATTGTGAGACCCTTTGCGGGAGAACAAAACTATTTAGTAACTTTTAAGGTAGTAGATTACAAAAAAAAAACAAAAACAAAAAAACCCCACCACCGTCAACAACAAAAAGCATGGACAGGCTTTAAGATACACTAGAAATGGAAGGAGATTGTATTTTCTAAAACTTCATGTTGGGGTAATTAACTTTGGGGGTCAGCTTTCAGACATAAGGAGGGATATAAGGCAGACAGATGCATGTGACCTGCTTCAGAAGTGGAACCTAGCAGGCGCTTCTTGGGAGCACTGCCATGGCTTCCAGAACACTCAGGCTCGCATCTGCTCCAAGCCTTCACAAGTCACTAAACACACACATTCCGTTGCTCACAGTGCTTAAATTGAAGCATTCTCAAACCTTTATTTGGGGGGAAGATGAGCCAGGCAAGGCAGATTTTAAATAGAAATGACCTTATAAAAAGCACTCTTAAAAATTTTAAATCTAGCCAGGTGCCATAGTTCATGCCTGTAATACCAGCTACTTGGAAAGCTGAGGCGGGAGGAAGTTGAACTTAAAACCAGAGGCAACCTGTGCAATATAGCATGAGCCTTTCTCAATAAATAAATAAATAAATAAATACATAAATAAAAATAAAAAATGAAAAGGGGCTGTGGAATGCAACTCAGTGGTAGAGTACTTGCTTAGCATGTGCAAGGCCCTGGGTGGTTCAACCTTCCTGTACTGGAAAAATATCTTTTTTCAAATCTATGCTGGTTCCTTTTTATTTTCCAAACTTTCCTTGTTGACATAGTCAATATTTGTAGATGTTTTATAAGAACACAATACATCCTTTTTTTGTATTTCCATTCAAAAATAACTCTATCTATAAGGCAAATGGACTCCTTTTTTGTGAAGGAAATTTGTAGAGATAAGATGAATGGTAACTAAGAATTAAACAGTGACTCAGTTGATAGGTGAAGATTATCAGAAGGAAAATATGGAATAATAGATTAGTGAACCTATTGAGGGACTCACTTTGTTTCCTTATTTAATCTGAACCACTCTTTGTACTTTCTGATAAAACCAAAGTTGTGGCAAAGTGTTATAATCCAAAATGTGTATAATATCAGTTTTGTGGGAAACAAAGTATATTCTGTTTATTTATTTAATAATGTCCTAAGTCTACTGAAGTATAATTATATAAATGACATAAAAAGTAGCAAATTCTTTCAATATTAAGAATTTATTTTTATTTTATTTTATCAAATGTTAGATGATTATATGGAAATAAAAGAGCAACACATTTTAAACTACATTTCAGGAATATTAATCTGCTATCACCTGTGATAAAGAAGAGACAGAGACTGAGAGTGGGAAAAGCAGTTTCATTTTTAATGATAAACATTATGTTTTAAAATCAATGTTCACTATTAAACTTATATAATAAGCTAGCCATATGTGTGTGCTAGAGAGAAAAGGCACTCATACATAAAACACAACACCGGGGGTCTAGCTAGAATCTGCTAAGAAGTGAGCTCAGGCAAGACACTTCACTATGTTGACATTTAGCTTTGTGATCTGTAGAATAAGAATTAAGCCATCTCTATCATGTTTTTAGCCTGCAGCTGTACCACTGTGGCATCCAATCCCATCAGGTTTTGGGAGCTAAGCAGGGTCAGACCTGGTTAGTACTTGGGTGGGAGACCACCTGGGAACACCAGGTGCTGTAGGCTTGGGAGAGGACCCAGTAACTCACTCCCAAAAAACAATCCGCCATTGAAAACCCTATGAATAGCAGAGAAGCACTGACAGTAGTGTTTTGTCTGTTGTATACAGGGTTGCTTTGAGTTGGACACTGACTGGATGGCACCTAACAACACCACCACCATGTTTTATATTCTAAAATAGGCAACAAAGTTACTTTTTATGCTTCTTTATGCATTAGGGGTCCCCTTGACAGTCTGAAGGACTTGGAGGCTCTCATTCCTAAGCAAGCCATTCATTCTACTTGGTGTGAACCTACCTATCTCACCCACGCTCCCTTTCTACTGCTTCTCCTGGAACTCTATGCTTCAACCACTCTATACTGATGTCTAGCCTATGAAAACACCATGCTGTCTTCTTTCTCTGGGTCATTTTTCTATCTCTACAACAAGATTCTCACTGTGAGCCTGTGATGCTATAAGATGCTTAGAGGCAGAGTACCTATGTTCAAATTCTGAGTCTTTCACTATAAATAACAGGTAATTTGTGTCCCTCTACAAAGTTTTTGTTTTTTCATCTGAAAAATAGGAACAAAGGCCTACTCTTCCGAGTGGTAATGAGATTTACACCTAGAATATTACATGTAAAATTCTGGCTCTGTGTCTGCCACATAGCAAATTGTACTGTTTAACAATATTATGAATCCCAAAGTTGTTTACCTATATGATAGCATATATCTCCTTGTTTTGGAATTGTCTATTGAGTCAATTGTCCTTTTGCATATACTCACTTGCTGCCTCCACATTCCAATTAGACCCTATGGTCCCTGAGAAGAGAAACTGAGTCATGTTTACTGCTGTGTCCTCAAAGTCTGAAAATTAGCTCATTTTATGGTGGAGAACAAGTGAATATTGAATGAATACATGGTTCTCACACCTTACAACCTAATGGGGTAAAGAGTAAGACAACAGTGCTAACCCAGCGATGTAATTCATCATCAACCAGAATGATTTAGGAATTTTTTAGCAACCCAGAACTTGTGGCACATTTAAAAGTATTCATTTTAATATTTTGGGCATTTGAGGCCAAAGACTCAGCAGGTGCCATGGTTTAGATGTGGAATCTCCTCCTATACCCTGTGTTAAGTTTAGTCTCCAGCATGGTACGAATGGGAGGTGGTGGAAAATTTAAGAGGTAGGGCTGAGTGGGAGATCTTAGGTCCCCCCGGAATGTCCTCTTGAAGGGGAGTGTGGGACCCCAGCCCCTTCCTCCTTCGGTTTATTGCTTTCTGGCCACAAAGTGAGCCATTTTGCCCTGCCATGCCCTTTTGCCATCTTCTTCCCCTCCATAGGCCCAAAGCAATGGGATCAATTGATCATGCATAGAAAACCCAAAAACTGTAAGCCAAAATAAACCTTTTCTCTTGAGAAGTTTATTTACCTCAGATGTTTGTTATAGTGATGGAAATCTAACAGAGCAGGTTTGACTTCCCTCACCAAGGATCCCTACTCCTTAATGATTTCTTCTTTAGAGATACACTTATATGCAGCTCTATCCTGATGAAACAAAATGACGTTATGTCCTTGTGCTCTTTCTTTTGGGATCTCACTGGTGGGGGTAACATAGGTCAATAATCAGATTTTCATTTGGCCAAAATAACCAGGAAAATACTTTCTTACTTGTTTTCTAAAATCTAGCCTGGGAAATTCCATGATGAAACATATGGCTATTTTTCATTACAAAATAACAGAAGCTTATACAGACTCATATTTGGACTACCTAGGTTTCCAATTGGCTATAATATAATCATTCTCATTTCATGAGGAACTAAGAAAAAAATGAAGTGATTTGTTTACTTATTAGAGGCTTCATCCTAGATCTCTTGTTTCACATTCTTTTCCTTATGATGTAATCTTTTGCCCAAACCTGCTTTCTTCCTGCATTGCCCACTAACCAAATATGAGTATATCCCCGTGGTCATGCAAGACGTTGGAGAAAATCTCACTCCATCCTCTCTCCACTCTCTGCCTTCTTCCTACCATACTTTTGATCACCAGGTATCATGGTGTTGAAGACACTCAAGTGGCATTACTGAATAGTAGCAATGTGGGAGGCATTTGTAAATGAGTGTTACTGAAGTTAGAACAAATCCATAGTAAGTTCATGCCCTGTAGCATATCTACCCTGAAGGACAATGCTCAGTTGGATGCAGACACTCAACTGAATGCATTTGATCATGATTTTGAAAGTAGGAATTCTGATGTGTGCATAAAACAACACAAAACTTACAAGGCTCAAGCAGTTTATAAAATATAAGACTTAAAGAAGTATCAGGGAAAGGAGAAAATATAAATAATTATTTATATTAATAAATTTATATTAATAAATGATTATTAGAGTATGCAGGGTTTTTCAAACAGATTGATAATAAAGAAATAATTGTAAATATGTAAAATATGTGAAGGCATTTTATGATTAGAAACAATGTTTATATTTTCTAGCCACACAGTGATTTAAAAAGAGAGGAGACCACCACCTACCCTGATTCCTTAAACAAGAATTTGCTGGCTTTGGTGATTGTGGCTTAGCTAGGTGATCTTGGAATTCTCTCTATGGTTTAGTCAGTGACATTAAACAGGCACTGAAGAAAGAAAAGAAGGGAAACTGCATAAAGTAAATAAACTTAAGGCAGAAGGTACATGTACCCAGAAAGATCAACAATTTAGAATATTTGTCTGATTTTTTTTTTGAGTCCAAAAGTAATCTGCATTGATTATAACAGGAAGTTAGTATTCCAAGTCAGAGGATGTATGTGTGTGGCCAAAGCCTTTAAAAAAATGCATTGAAAAGTTTAAAAGGCCCTTTGAAGAAGTCACAATATTGTCTTTTCAGTGTTTTTGAAAACATTTTAGTCAATTCAAACATATAAAATATATAGTCCTTAAAGGGGATATGTGTAAAAATTTGCACTGAGAACTGACTACAAAATTATTTTATTCATAGCAAAATGGGGCACAGTCACCATTGAGGAAACATGCTAACAATTTTCATCTTACTTTATTTGTATTAACTTATGAATAATTTATATTTATTTTCTTTTATTATTTTATGTCTTTATTGATAAAGATAACATACTCATTTTTTCCTTTGCCCAGAGCATCCAAGCAAACATTCTGTTCTCCCTTTTTTACATGTAAACAAAATCACAAAGCAGTTAGAAGACCTCAATATGACAGTGCCATCATCCCTCAGGTCACAATTTCAGTGAGCCTGCAGATGACAAGAGAACATTCTGTATTACTGTGGAATCTCACATTCTATACTTCATATATATACATATATATTTATTTATAATACTAAATGCAGCAAACTAAAATTTTGGAGGGTGATGGGTGAAGGTAAAGGGAGATAAAATGGGGAAAAATATAAACTGGCAACTAGTTAATTATAACAATAGTGATGTCAGTCCTTTTACATTGGAAATATGCACTGCATCATGCTCCAGTGATGGGGAGTACAGATTTACTGATAAGAGTAGGGACCGAAGCTGAGGTTAGTTGAATGCTTGCCATGTGTGATCAAGTGGGAGGAAACTGTGGTGAGACAGGGCAGGAGAGAAAAAACGTAGTGTCTGCCACTACGATGTTGCATCTCTTCTGCAGTAATTTCTGTGTTATGTAGGAGTTAAGGGCGTTTGATCTTGCTTTATGCCTGTGGCAAGAAATTCCTTTTGGCTCAGATGACGTTGTGATCACTCCTAGCTGGCATCTATTCACCAGTGTCAGCATTTCCAGTTCAATCCCAGCCGTAGCTTCAGTAAGTCCTTGAGATCTCAGAAGCTATAGAATAAATACAGGGCCCTGCCGCACTCTGGCATTTAGAGAACTAGCTAAATCCCACAAGGTAATGACAGCTACGTGTCCAAGGCAGCACTTGACTTTCTAACCATGACTCAGTTTATTACATTGTGTCAGTGGTGACTCTTACAAGTTAATTTGGCTCAGAACAGCAGAAAAGGAATCAGGAAGTTATAATGGGATGAAATGTTTCCACCAAAATTTTATAGGGCATTTAAATGGGAGGGAGGGAGGTCTTACGTTTTTCCCAGACACTAATGGGAAGAAAGGAGAGAGTCAAGGTAGAAAATCTCATAATATACTATGCAGATTATTATGATTAAGACCTCTTAAGCAAACTGTACCACTGCTATGCTTTACATTTTTTTCCCCAAAATGCTTTTGAAATTTGAAAGCTCAAACCACTGGCCTACAAAACCCTAGAGAACCAGCAGATGAGAAAAGGAAACCTGGCACAATAAGAATAAACAATGATTCTGCTTAAGATGGATGTGAATTGTCAAAAGAAAGGTCCAATGCAGACAAATTTCAATCTCTTCAGACCCTTTCCAGTTCTTCTGCTTTTCTTTTTGTCCTCTGACAGCTCCCTAGAGTTTTTGAAAGTCTTTCTTGAACAATTCTGGTAGCTAAGGCCCCTTCCTCAGTAGTTCTTAATGTCCCCAGTGTGTGTTTGTATTGCCTTTGTCTTCCCAAGCTTTTCATAATGTCCTTAACCATGATAAGAATAATTTTTTCTTTAAAACCTATAAAAGTCCAAACTACCATTTAAAAAAATTGAAAAAAATTTATTTATTTAGTTGTTCTTGTTTTCAAGAAAAGCAAAGTATTACGTATTGTATTGTATTACCTTCCCCTGACCTACTAGCTCACCAAAAGAGTGACTCAGCATGGGATTTAAGGACAGACAGGGCTGATGTCCCCTCTCTATGGTTCTAGCTGAATAATTTAATTCTCAAGACTTCAATTCTTTCCTTTACAAGATAGTGATATTCTTTTATTTTTAAAGAGAATTTTATTAGTATTTTCTTTGTGTATGTTCTTGTGATTGTTGTTGATAGGTGCCCTCAAGTTGAGCCTGACTCATTATGATTCTATGTATGACAAAACAAAACACTCCCTGACACTGCCAGGCACATGATATTTTTTGTGTGTTTAAGCCCATTGTTGCAGACACTGTGTCAGTCCACTTGGTGAGGGTGTGGTATACAATAATAAGTCAATTGATATGTCCCTTATGCACTATCAAATAGGCATTGCTTACAATTCCATCTCCTTAAACATTTTACAGAACAAATTGAACAAAGAAAGAAATTAAGAATTTTAATTAGCATGTAATGACAGTTGTATGCAACCATGAGTTATACCCTGATTTCCAACTCCCACACTGTTTTTATATTTTGAGTTGCATCTTGTATTTTGGATTTTTTCTCTCCTTCTTTACCCCTCTACATTGTTCCCCCTCCCCCATCCTCCTTTCCTCATCTTCCACTTGCTACTATTAGTCTCCTCCCTACTCATATTGAGCCTACTTTTATTATCCATTCTTAGATTAACATGATTGTACACATATATGTATAATGTTTCCTTTAATGTAGATTTACTTCCCACATATGAGAGAGAACATGTGGAATTTCTTTTTGAGTCTGGGTTGTTTTGCTTAAAATGATATTCTCCAGTTCCATCCACTTTGCTGCAAATGACATAATTTCATTATTCTTCACTGCTGGATAGTGTTGCATTGTGTTTATGTACACACTTTTTTAATCTGATCCTCTGTTGATGGATCTGGATTGATTTCATATCCTTGCAATTGTGAAGAGTGCTGCATTAAATATGGAAGTGCTTGTGTCCCTGTGGTATAATGACTTATCTTCCCTTGGGTATATTCCCAGAAGTGTTATAGCTGGATCATATAATAGTTCTATTTTTAGTTTTTTAAGGTATTTCTGCCTGCAGCCACTGTACCACTGTGACGTCCGATCCAGTCAGATCTCAGAAGCTAAGCAGGATAAGGCCTGGTCCTGGTCAGTACTTGGATGGGAGACCACATAAGAATACCAGGTGCTGTAGGCTTGGGAGAAAGATATGGCAACCCACTCCATGCCCCCGCCCATCAGCCATTGAAAATCCTATGAATAACAGAGAAACACTGAAAATTGTGTTCACCTCTTGTATGTAGGGTTGTTATGAGTCAGATATTGACTCGACAGCACCTCATAACAACAACAACAAGGTATTTCTAAGGTATTGATTTTCATAGCAATGTAAAAGTGTTATTTTTTGCTGCATCCTCAGCAGCATTTGTTGTTATTATTATTTTTAAAAATTTTGCCCATTCTTGCTGGAATGGGATAGAATCTCAGTGTGGTTTTGATGTGCATTTCCCTAATGGCTAGGGATATTGAACACTTTTTTCTCGTGTTCATTGGCCATTTGTGTTTCTTTTGAGAACTATCAAGTTCCATTACCCACCTATTCATTAGATTATTTGTTTCTTTGGTGTTTAATTTCTTGAGTTTATTATATATTGTAGAAATTAAGCCTCTATCAGATTTGTAGGATGCAAAGACTTTCTCCTATTCTGTGGGCTCTCCCTTTATTGTTTCCTTTGGAGTACAGAAGCTTTTTAGTTGTATGTAGTTCCATTTGTCACTTCTTGGTGCAGTTTCTTGGGCAATTGGAGTCTCGTTAAGGAATTACTTGACTGTGCTTATGTGTTGGAGTGTGCTCCGTATCTTTTCCTCTAGTAGTCTTAATGTTTCTGGTTTTATGTTGAGGTCTCTGAATCATTTTGAGCTGACCCTTGTACAGATTGGTAGGTACGGATCTACTTTCATTCTTCTACATAGGATATCAAGTTTTCCCAGCACTATTTGTTGAAAAGGCTATCTTTTCTCCAATGAACACCTTTGGCCCCTTTGGCAACAATCAGGTAGCTGTAGTCATGTGGCTGTATATCTGTGTCTTCTGTTATATTGATCTCTTCCTGCCTGTTTTTGTGCCAATATCAAGCTAGTTTAGCCACTATGACCCTGTAGTATAGTTTGAAGTCAGATATTGTGATATTTCCTCAATGATTTTGCTGCTTAGGATTGTTTTGGCTATGTGCAACTTTTGTACTTCCACATGAATTTTAGAGTTGTGTTTTCTATTTCTATGAAGTATATAATTGTAATTTTGATAAGGATTACATTGAATCTGTAGATTGATTTTTGGTAGGATAGCTATTTTCACAATATTAATTCTTGACACATGAGCCAAGAAAGTCCTTTCATTATCTAGAATCTTCTGCAATTTCTTTCTTTAGTGTTTTGAAGTTTGCATTATAGAGCTCCTTAGGGTCTTTGGTTAGATTAATTACTAAATATTTAATAGTTTGGTGACTATTGTGAATGATATTATTGTTTGATTTCTTTCTGTTCATGTTTGCTATTGGTGTAAAGGAATGCTACTGATTTTTGAGTGTTAATTTTTTATCCTGCTACTTTGCTGAAGGAGCTAATTAGTTATAAGAGTTTTCTAGTGGAATTTTTAGGGTCTGAGATATAGGATCATGTCATCTGAAAATAGGGACAATTTGATTTCTTTCTGCAAGTCTATTGATATGTTGAATTACATTAATTGATTTGCATATATTGAACCAGCCTTGTATCTGTGGAATGAAGCCCACCTGATTGTGGTGTATGATCTTTTTATGTATTGCTGTATTCTGTTTGTAAGAATTTTATTGAGAATCTTTCCATCAATATTCACCAGGGAAATTGATCTATCACTCTTTTTTTTTTCTTTTTTTGGAATATCCTTGTCTGGTTTTGGTATCAGGCTGATACTGGCTTCATAGAATAGATTTTGAAGTGATTCTCACTTTCTATTTTATAAAGTACTCTGAGGAACAGGTATTAATTCTTCTTTAATGGTTTGAGTAGACTAGAACAGCTGTGAACCCATTAGGACCTGGGCTTTTCTGGTCCTAAAAAACAACCTGGGAGGTTTTTTATTACTAGCTCATATTCATTGCTTGTTATAGATCCATTTATTTATTTACATCTTCAGGATTTAGTTTTGGTAGGCCATAAATGTTAAGGAATTTATCCATTTCTTCTGTATTTTCATTTTCAAGGGGAGTATAGCTTCTCAAAGTAGTCTCTGATGATCTGTGTTTCTTTGGTATCAGTTGATATGTCCCTTTTTTATCTCTAATTTTATTAATTTGGGCCTCTTCTCTCTTTTTGGGTGAGTTTGGCTAAGGGAATGTCTATTGTGTTAATGTTTTAAAAGAACCAACTCTTAGTTTCATTAATATTTTGTATTGTCTTTTTAGTCTCTATTTCCTTAATCTCTGTCTTTTTATTATTTTGTTTTGCATGCTAGTTTTGGATTCGAGTTTTTGCTGTCTTTATAGTGCCTTGAGGTGAAACATTAAATTATTTAATTGGGTCTTCTCTATATTTTTAATGTAGGTACTTATGGTTATGAATTTCCCTCATAGAACTGACTTTGCTGTATCCCATGGCTTTTGGCAGGTTGTGCTTCCATTATCATTTGATTGAAGGAACTTTTTTATTTCCTTTCTCATTTCTTTGACAGTTCATTGATCATTCAGAAGGGTGTTATTTAATCTGCGTGTATTTGTAACATTTTTGTAGTTTTCCCTGCTTTTGATTTCTAGTTTTATTCCATTGTGGTCTGATAAGGTACAGGACATTATTTCAATTTCTTTTTGTATTTATTGAGGAAATTCTTATGGAATGAAATGTAGTCTATTTTAGGAAAAGTTCCATATATGGTGCTGACAAGAATGCGCATTCTGCCTCTATTGGATGGAATATTCTGTAGACATCTGTAAGGTCCAATTGGTTTATCGTGTTGTTTAAGTCCACCATTTCTCTGTTGACTTTTTGCTTTGATGACCTATCTTTGAAGAAAGTTGGATATTGACTTATCCTATAATTATTGTGACTATACCTATGTGCTGCTTTATTGCCATTAAAATTTGTATTATTATGTGTTCCATTTTTAGCGCATAGATATTGACTAGAATTATGTTTTCTTGGTTGATTGTTTCCTTTATTAATATGTAGTGACTTTATTTGTCCCTTTTGATTAGTTTGAGATTGAAGACAAGTTTTTCAGAAATTGGTATGGTTACCCTTGCATGATTTTGTTGGGTTACTACATGCTTGGTATATTGTTTCCAACCTTTTATTTTCAGTCTGTTTCAGTCCTTGTGGATACAATGAGTCTCTTGAGTCCCACATATGAAAAGTATTTTTTAAAATCCAGCTGGCCAATTGCTGCATTTTAAATGATGAATTAAGAACATTTACATTTAGTGTAATTATTGATAGGAGTTTAGTTTTCTGCATGGTTTTGTTGGTTGTTTCTCTATTGGGTTTTTACATTGCTTGTTCTTCACTTTTTCCTGCTGGGACTTTTCTGGTTTATTAGGTTAGATATCCTTGTTTCTTAATTAGCTTGCTTTATTCATGCATTCTTCTAATGTGTTTTATCATTCTTGTGGTCTTGCATTTGAGTTTATCTTTCTTCTTCTGTATGTGGTATTTCTTTAAGTATCCTCTGAAATGCTGGTTTGGTGGTCAAGGATTGTTTAAACTTGTATATATCATAGAAAGTCTTAATGTCTCTATCTGCTTTAAAAGAACTTTGCTGTGTACATTATTCTTAGTTGGCAATTATTTGTTTTTAGGACTTGAAATAATGTCTGGCCATGCTTTCCTTTCCTTTAGGGTTGATGTTGAGGAGTCAGCTGTTATTCTGATGAGTTTGCTTCTGTAAGTGAGCTGATGTTTTTCTCTTGCATCTTTAAAATTGTTTCTTTGCTTTTTAGATTTAGCATTCCAACTATAATTTGATGTGGAGAGGATCTGTTTTGGTCTACTCTTTTTGGAGTTCTGGATACTTCTGTAGTTTGGGTTTATATTCCGTTCCTTAGACTTGGGAAATTTTTAGCTATTACTTCATTGAATAGATTTTCCATGCCTCTAGTTTTAGTTTCAGCTTCTTGTACCCCATGTATTTGTAGGTTACATCTCTTCATTCTATCAAAGACTTCTTGAAAATATTGATCATATTGTTTCACCTTTTTGTCCTTCTTGGTAACTGAATAAGTAAGCTCTTCAACTTTTCTTCAGTCTCTGATATTCTATTTTCTACTTCTTCCAATCTGGACACATTAGAATATATTGCCACTTTTATTTGATCAACTGTAGTTTTTAGATCCTGGATTTCTGTTTGGTTCTTTTTCATGATTTCTATTTCTTTGCTGAATATTACTTCTAAGGTGTTCTCATCCAGTGTTTCAGTTGCATTTATCTCTTTGGCTGTGCTATGTTTGAGGTTAACATTTTTATAAGCAGAATTCTAAATTCATTTTCTGGCATTTCTAGCATTTAGGTGTCTTTAATTTCATTTGTTGGATTGTGCTCATTAATGGTATCTTCTTCACTTTGCTTTTTTATATTTTATATGGTTTTGTGTTGAGTTTTGGGCATTCTTTAGTCTGGTTATTACTGATTTGTATGTTTGGAGTTATCCTTGGCCTAATACCATCTTTTTGAGATCTTGGTCCCCAGTATAACTCAGAGCATAGAAAGCATTCTGCTTCTAAAGTAATAGCTTTGTCCAATCTCACCATTTTGTTTGAGGCCTGGCATTTTTAAGAAGATACCTTTGGGAAGAGGTCATTAGGGAGAGTGATGAATAGTCTTTAATGGTAAATATTGAGTATGGTCTAGGTGTTGATGGCAGAAAGATAAAGATCTGATAGATAGGTAATGAGTATGGACAAGAACAGGATTAGATAGGGATAAGGAAGAAAAACAAACAGAAGGGGGAGTGTTGGAGTATGAATGAGAAAAGGGTAAGCAAAATTATAAAAATACTTGTTTCTTATATGAAATATATGAGCATATATATATATATGGTTATGGGAGCTGGAGTTTAACTCAGTTGGGAGAGTTCTGTACTGCACTCTCTGAGGACCTGAGTTCAATTTCCAGCCCTGTGAAAATTGGAGAAGGACATGGAATTCCATTCCCAAAGCAATCCTGAAGTAATCAGCCATTGAAAACCCTATGAGGGTTGCTATGAGTTTGACCCAACTTGATGGCACCTAACAACAACAACAACAACAACATATATAGTTATATAAACATTCCAGGAGGTATAGCAAATACAAGGTTGAGAGATGTCTTTTTTTGATTTTGATGGATAAATTTGGAAAGTATTGATTGACAGGGATAACCTAGAAAGAATAATGGCTACCAATTATGATGAGTGAGAGGAGAGAAGAAAGGTATCGAAGTCTAAAGAAGCAGGAAAGAGAGAAAGTGATGAAGAGGAAAGCAAAAAAAAATAAAATAAAATAAAACCAACACAACAAAGCAACAAAACAGTAACAACCAAGAAATCTAAATCAGAAACATACAAAGATACAAAAGAAAGAGAAAAAGAAAGTAAAGCAAAGGAAAAAAAAACTTTTCCCAAACCACATAACCCTCTAGGTGACAGCCAGTTCCTTGTGAGTCCTGCCTGCCTTCCAGATATTGCTGATTAGCAGTCTTGGTCCTTGCTCCCCACCACAACTCCCAGATCAGTTCTGAGAGTGGACGTGTTCCCTCCAAATTCCTCCACACACCCCTGCCAAAAACCCGCTCTGGTCTGGAAGCTACTCCACTGGAAGCTGCATACTGCTCTACTGCATACCTACTTCTCTCTCCCTGGGAAGGTTATAGCCTAGTTAACTAGGTCTGTGTTGTCTAGTACAGTTACCTAAGCCCATACTGTGGGATGACAACCTGGGAAAACTGTGCATCTAGGGAGTCCCCAGCTATAATCCACTGCTCTTGGTGGGTTAGGAGCCCACTTAGATGTTTATGTGTTCATCTTTAGGTTAGTCTGGTTTCAGGATAATCCCTGGTATTTCACCTCCCTGAGCCCACTGAAGCCTCTCCATCTGTTCCTCAGTACTACTGTGCTTCAGGTCTCTCTGTTTGACACAGGCACAGTCAGTTGCCCAGGCTTGTCTGTTCTGAGCTAGGTGTACAGTGCTGGAGTGGCGGGCAGGCCACCTGGGAATTCCACATTGCTAAAGCACACACAGTAACAACCAACCTCTCAGGGCAGCCAGCTCACCTAAACTTTTTTTTTTTTTTTGATTGGATGCTAGTCTGGTTTGCAGACGCACCTGATAGCCACAGCTCCCTTAGCATCCAACTGCTGTTCTGGCAGGTAGAAGATGGAGTCCCTTTGTCTCTCAGACTGCATTTCCAAGTGTGCTTGTTTCTCCCCACCTGATACCAAAGTCCCTATTTAGTAGTCAGCCTCTATTTGTTGTCAGTCTGCTCTGCAGTGCAGTGGGCTCCCAACTATCTGTAAGGGTGTCAATCCTCCTCTTCTGCTGGATCAGTCTGCACCATGCCTCTGGTGGCATTCCCACCAAGTCCTCCCACGCCTATTTTCTTCTTTGTATCTGCAGTTGAGACTACCCAACTCACAATGATTTACTTCTCTCTCTCTCTCTCTCTCTCTCTCTCTTCCTTTTTGCTTTCTCTCTGTTTGGTATAAAAAGTCTATATATCGCTATTTTAACTCTTCTGTTTCACCAAGTTGTTTGGGTGTCGTTACCAATCCACTATCTTGACCAGTCTCCCAATAGTGATATTCTTATTGTTTGGTTATATAATGACTACATGTCTAGAAAAACCAAATATTCAAAAACTTCTAAGTACATTTTTTCTTATAAAAAGTTAAAATTTAGGCAACCATAGTTATTCAGAGATCCAACTATGTGTTATATAGCTAAAGGATTGAAATGTGTACGAAAGAGGTTTCTACACTCCCATCTTTATTGCAGCCCTATTCATGATGATCAAGAAATGGAATCAACCTAAGTATCCACCAATTGACAAATGGATTTTTAAAATGTGGCACAGATATACCACAGAACATTATTTAGCCATAAAATAGTGAAATCCTGTCATTTGCAACAAAATGGATCGAACCAGATATTAATATGTTAAGTAAAATAAACCAGGCACAGAAATACAAGTACCATGTGATCTCATTCAGATGTGGAATCTAAAAAATTGACCCTATGGAAGCTTACAAGAGAATGGTGGTTACCAGAGTCTAGGGAGAGTAGGTAAGGAGAGAGAGAGAAAGAGAAAAATAACTATTAAGTTATAGGAGCTGGAAGTTCTGGTGTGCTGGTACACAAAGGATGACTGTAGATAACAATAATGTATTATAGATTTCAAAAAGCTAGAAGGAGTTGAATGTCTTTAACATACAGAAATGATAAACATTCAGATATGTTTAAGTTGATTTAAACATTATGTAATATGTACATGTACTGAAACATCACATCCTATCCCATAAATTTGTACTTTTAGTATTTTTATCAATTTTAAAAGTAAATTTAAAAATAAAAATAAAGTGGAAAAAGAGGTCAGAAAATGAGAGAAAATATTTTTAAAAAATCTATAGAATTCTATACTCCAAGCTGTATTTGTCATCAAAATGACAATTTTAAAATCAGAAAAAAAGAGACACTTTTTATCTCAGTCTTTGCATTATCCTACACCAAATAACTCAGAATCCCTTAGCTTTGCCTTTCCCCAAGTTGTATTTGTCATTCACATTTCAGTTCTATATTTAGATGTCAAAGATATTAATTATTTAAAAAACCAGTCTGTTTATTATCTTTTCTGCCTTCTATTAACACTGCTCCCACATGTCTGTCAGTTTGTTGTACTGTGAGGGCCTGTGTGTTGTGATGAGGCTGAAAGCTATGCCACTGCTATCTCAGATACCAGCAGGTGGTATCTGAGTGGTGGACAGGTTTTCAGCTGAGCTTCCAGACTAAGACAGACTAGGGAGTAGGACCTGGTGAGCCACTCCCAAAACAACTAGCCATTGAAAACCCTATGGATAGCAAAGAAACACTGTCAGATATAGTGCCAGAAAATGAGCCCTCCAGGTTGGAAGGCACGCAAAAGACTACTGGGGAAGAGTTGCCTCCATAAAGTAGAGTCTACTGAGATGATAGAAATGGAGTAAAGCCCCAGGGACCTCCATTTGCTGATGTGGCATGACTCAAAATGAGGAGAAATGGCTATAAACATCCATTAATAATTGGAACATGGAATGTACATAGTATGAATCTAGGAAAATTAGAAATTGTTAAAAGAGAAATGGAGTGCATAAACATTGACATTCTAGGCATCAGTGAGCTAAAATGAACCAGCATGGACCATTTTGAGTCAGATAATCATATGGTCTACTATGCTGGGAATGATAAACTAAAGAGAAATGGGGTTGCATTCATCATCAAAAAAGATATTTCACGATCTGTCCTGAAATACAATGTTGTCAGTGATAGAATAATACACATATGCCTAGAAGGAAGGCCAGTTAATATGACTATTATTCAAATTTATGCATCCACCACTAAGGCCACAAATGAAGAAAGGGAAGATTTCTATCAGCTACTGCAAACTGAAATAGATCAGGACATACTGATAATCACTAGTGACTGGAATGCAAAAGTTGGAAACAAAGAAGAAGGCTTAGTAGTTGAAAAATATGGTCTTGGTGACAAAAACGAAGCTGGAGATTGCACGATAGAATTCTATCAGACCAATGACCTTTTCACTGGAAATACATTTTTTCACCAACATAAATGGAGACTATCCACATGGACTTCACCAGATGGAACATACAGGAATCAAATCGACTACATATGTGGAAAGAGATGAGGGGAAAGCTCTATATCAAATGTCAAAATAAGACCAGGTGCTGACTGTGGATCAAACCATGAACTTCTCATATGCAAGTTCAAACTGAAGCTGAAGAAAATTAGAACAAGTATACGACAGCCAAGGTATGACCTTGAGTATATCCCACCTGAGTTCAGAGACCACCTCAAGAGTAGGTTTAATGCATTAAACACAAATGATAAGAGCCCAGAGGAGCTGTGGCATGACATAAAAGATATCATTCAAGAAGGAAGCAAAAAGTTATTAAAAAGATGAGAAAAAAAGAAAAGACCAAATTACATGTCAAAAGAGATGCTGGAACTTGCCCTTGAACCTCGAACAGCCAAAGTAAAGGCAAGAAATGATGATGTTAAGGATCTAAGCAGAAGATTTCAGAAGGCATTTCCAGAAGACAAAAACAAATATTATAATGACATGTGCAAAGAGCTGGAGGCAGAAAACTAAAAGGGAAGAACACACTCTGTGTTTCTCTAGCAAGTTCAAGCCTCTAGTGGCAGTAGTGAAAAATTCTATGGGGAAAATGTTAATTGATGCAGGAAACATCAAAAAAAAAAAGATAGAAGAAGTACATAGAGTCATTATACAAAAAAGAATTAGTAGATGACCAATCATTCTAAGAGGTTGCATATGAAGAGGAACCAATGGTATTGAAGGATAAAGTCAAAGCTGCCTTGAAAGAACAGGCAAAACACAAGGCTCCAGGAACTGATGGGATACCAATAGAGATGTTTCAAGAAACAGGTGCAGCACTGGAGATGTTAACATGTTTATGCCAACAGATTTGGAAAACAGCTATTTGGCCAACTGACTGGAAGAGATCCATATTTGTGCCTATTCCCAAAAAAGGGGATCCAACTGAATGTGCAAATTATCAGACAATATCATTAACATCGCACACAAGCAAAATTCTACTAAAGATCATTCAGAAGCAACTGCAGCAGTATATAGACAGGGAATTACCAGAAAATCAAGTGGGATTCAGAAGAGGGTGGGGAACCAGGGACATCATTGCTGATGGCAGGTGGATATTAGCCAAAAGTAGAGAATATCAGAAAGATTTCTATGTTTTATTGACTATGCAAAGGCATTTGACTGTGTGGATCATAACAAATTATGGATAACACTTCAAAAAATGGGAATACCAGAGCACCAAATTGTACTCATGAGGAATCTATATGTGAACCAGGAGGCAGTTATTCGAATAGAATAAGGAAACACAGACTGGTTTAAAGTTGAGAAAGGTGTGTGTCAGGGCTGTATACTTTCACCATATCTCTTCAATTTATATGCCCAGAAGTTGGACTTTATGAGGAAGAATATGGAATCAGGATTGGAGGAAGACTCATTAAGAACCTGCGTTATGCAGATGACATAACTCTGCTTGCTGAAAATGAAGAAGATTTAAAATATTTACTGATGAAGATCAAAGATCACAGCCTTCAATATGGGCTGTGACTAAACATCAACAAAACAAAAATCCTTACAACCTGGCCAGTATGCAACTTCACAATAAATGGAGAAAAAATTGAGGTTGTCCAAGATTTTGCTTTGTTTGGCTCTATAATCAACACCCGTGGAAGCAGCAGTCAAGAAATCAAAAGATGCATTGCTCTAGGAAAAGCTGTGGCAAATGATCTCTTTAGAGTATTGAAAAACAAAGATGTCACATTGAAGACAAGGTGGGTCTGACTCCTGCCATGGTATTTTCAGTTGCATCATATGGATGTGAAAGCTGAATATTGAACAAGGACGACAGGAGAAGAATCGATGCATTTGAATTGTGGTGCTGGAGACGTCTATTGAATATACCATAGCCTGCCAAAAGAACCAACAGATCTGTCCTAGAAGAAGTACAACAAGAGTGCTCCTTGGAAGCAAGAATGGCTAGACTGTTTCTTACATATTTTGGCCATGTAGTCAGGAGAGATCAGTGCCTAGAGAGACATCATGTTTGGGAGAGTGGCAGGTCAACAACAACAACAAAAAAGAAAACCCTCCACAGTTGGGTTGACACATGTCTGCAACAATGGGCTTAAACATAAATAAGATCGTGTGCCTGGCCCAGAATCAAGAAGTGTTTTGATCTGCTGTACATAGAGTTGCTATGAGTTGGACTCAACTCAAGGACACCTAACAACAACAACAGCATTAACACTGCATGATGTTTGGATTTCCTGGAAGGAGGTATCTCTTCAAGCCAACATATACCTTTTCCATAAGGTCTTGCTCTGTTTAATATCATTTGGGGACGATTCCTTGCAATTACTAAATCCAAATCATTCTCTTCGCAATCCATAGTTCATGATTATTTGCAATAAAGTATTATTTAATTTTTATATTATTCTCTATTCATTTTGTTGTTAATATGAGTTCTAAGACTTGAGCATAGAGTTCAGTGGTTTAAGATAGAGCACCTGATAAATATGAAAAGTATAAAAATTGATGAAGATGCTTTAGTGCACACTTGTAGTCCCAACGACTTGAGAGGTGGTGGTGGGAGGATCAGGAGTTCGAGGCCAAATGTAGCCTGATCAACTTAATAAGACCTGTCTCAAAATAAAAAACAAAAATAAGTAAAGAAGCGGGTGGGGGTACATCTCAGTGGTAGAGCACTTGCCTAACATGCATTAGGCCCTGAGTTCAACCCATCTGAAAAAATAAAAGTTGTATTTTATAAATTGATTAATCAAAACAAAACTTTGGTATCATGATTTCTTGGTTTCCTGAAAAGAATATGGCTCTAATCTTTCAAAATACCACAGTTATTTTAATGTATCCAATAGTCTTCAATGTGGGGTAAAAAAGTCATTCCATTGGGTTTCAATAAAAATATTAGAGTGTCTCTTCACACTCACCTTTTAATCTAAAAATGGAAAGAACTTATCTTTACTGAACTTAGTGCATTGTCATTGGTTGCTCTGTCACCCCACCATAAATACTGTATGCCAGATTATTACAGGTCATGCTCTCTGTGTAGGATATATTGAAATAAGAGTGTTAGCTCTACTGTGAAGAGATGTAGACAGCAGTGTCATCATCAGATCATTTGATAAAGGCTACATATTAAAATATAATACAATTTTTGTGTGCTTCTGGTTTTGTGGCATTGGTTTTCTGGCTTGGGTAGTTTTATGGGTATCACTAAAACAGTCTGCCCTCAAACATAATGAATATGAAGATTAAAAATATTCCTTCCAATAAATTGCTCCGGTTGTTGTTAAGTGCCATCAAGTTGGGTCTGACTCATAGTGACCCTCATAGGATTTTCAATGGCTGATTGTTCTGGGATCTCTTTGGGAGTGGACTGACACATCCTTCTCCAATTTTTTTGGTGCTGGGGATTGAACCCATGTTTTCAGAGAGTCCAGAGCAGGAGATCTACCAACTGAGTTAACTCCAGCCCCTTATGCCTAAAACAATATTAATATTGCAAGCCTAAAGAACCAAAATAGAAAATAGCATAGTCAATATATTTTCTGCTATTAATAACACTCATGCTAGCCAGGAAACATGGCCAAAACACTGATAGTCTAATAGTGTCTATCTAATGGGGAGAAGGCTGCCTGAGGGCTGGGAATGTTGATTAATGGTAGAGTGCTTGCCTAGCATGCAAGAGATATTGGATTCAATCTCCAGCACCACAAAAACAAACAAACTAAAAACTTGCATGAAATAAATTACATTTGCAAGCTTTAACTTGAACCTTTCACTAAATATATGCTTTTGGCAAGATATTAACTAATGGAGTCATCATGCTTAACCATTTGAAAATATGATATTTTAAAACATCTGACCTAAGAATTTATATTTTTGCATGATTTTATAATACGTATAATTAGCTTGGAAATGTGTATACATAATTTATAGATTAACAAATAAAAATTAAGGATACAAATGAAAACTTATTTATAGATAAGTGTGAGAGATCAAAGTAAAGGCGTCATTTGCCTACTCGAGCATAAATCCTTATTTGACAATAAAATTCTTTAAGGTAGGGATCATAAATCATCTAGCCTGGAGTTTCTTCAAGGATTGAAGGGTGGAGGAGTGAATGAATGAATGAAATTTTCAGGGATTCACATTCTTTAATACACTTTGGCATCTGCAATTTTCAAGGTGATATTTACCATAAAGACTATAATCCATGAACCTACCTTGCCCTAGAATTGTAGTGACAGCATTCTAACAAAACTAATGATTTCAGGTTTGACATATACAAGTAATGGAAAAAAACTGAGGATACAAACAGAAAATTTATTTATAGATAAGTGTGAGAGATCAAAGTAAAGACATCAATGTTCATCTCCTGAACCCTAATTCAAAAACATCAATTTTTCTCCTGTTTCCCTTATTCAATGTCTAGCTTTTACAACCATATAATGCAACTGAAAATATGGTGGTATGAATCAGGAACATCTTCATCTTTAATGTGTCCACCATACATGACCTTGCTGGCATCTTGTTTGAGCAAGTACACTTCTGGGAATCTCTTAGTCTTGTGGGGCTGGGATTTAGCTCAGATGGTAGACTGCTGCTTTGAGTTCTCTGAGGCCCTCAGTTTGATCCCCAGTACTGCAAAGAACCTCAGTACTGTAAAACAAACAAACAAACAAACAAAAGCAATAACAACATCAACAAAACTGGAGAAACACATGGCAATCCACTCGCAAAGGAATCCTTAAACTACCAGCCATTGAAAACTCTATGAGATTCACTATGTGTAGGACCAACTTGATGGCACCTAACAACAACAACGATTACCTGTTTTGGGGCTGGGGTTTAGTCAGTTGGTAGAGCACTGCTCCGTACTTCCTGAGGACCTGGGTTCTATCCCCAGCACCACAAAAATGGAAGAAGGATGTGCAATCCACTCCTGAAACAATTCTGAATCACTCATTGAAAACCCTATGAGGGTCTCTATGAGTCCGACATGACACCACAGCACCTAACAACAAAAACAACTGTTCTGGACCGGAATGAACACACTAGCAGCAATAGATATTAAAGTAGGGAAATTTGTGTAAATGATTTAGTGGAACATGGGCTTAGTTATAAAATGATTCTGCTTTGCCCCTTCACAGCATTAGGTTTCATTCATGGCATTTTGTCTCCTTGGAATGCTCATATCTATGGATATAAATTTGATATTTTCCATCAAGACCTTGCTCAAATGCCATCTACTTAGTAGCTCTAACCAATTTTGCTTCTCCTTATGAGCTGACCTTATCCCTTCTATGCTGTTTCAGGAAAGATTAATTTCTTCCTTTAGACTTCTCTCACAGTATATATTTTTTGCATAATATAATAACTATGCCTGTGTCTATAGATTCCAGTAGGGAATTCATAAAAGTGGACTACAATCTTGCTAATTTTTCCATCTCCATGATATCTAGGGCAATGTCTTGCACATAACATGCCCTCAGTGATCCAATAAATATTTGTGGGATGGTCATTGAATGTATGCTTTCCTCTTTATTAGGCCAAAATAGATATTTCCCATATGTAATCTGCAGAAAATCCTCATTTTCTCTTCTTTCCTATTGATCAAGGGGTAGTTTTTATTTTACGGATTGCAAGAGAAAGATGTCTTGTATTTTCTTCCAATTAAAAAGTACTCACCAGCCTTGAAAACATATGCCAGGAAAACCGATTATTATTATGATAAAATAATTATGATCACAATAACTAGTTTAAAAGAAATTTTAGGCATTTGTTTTATTTTCCATCTATTAGAGCTGTGTCCTATTTCACCATGATGTTTTCAGGACTTGGTTTATATTTTTATTTCCTTACATGAATCTTTCATCCTTTTACTGACGTTTATTCTTTTTATGCAATTATCCTAAAATGAAAGCTCTGGTCAGTCAAATTGGTTGTTGTCTGCCTCTGAAGAGACATTCATATCTCATCACTTAGCTTTTAAGTTCTGTGATCAGGAACCCTCAGGCCTGTTTTTAAGGAGGTTTCAGTCTAGTTGAGCTTCTCTGTCTCCCAAAATGTCCAAAATGAGATTATGTGATGGGCTAGATCAATTTACTGAAGGTACTTAAGCAATAAATCTGGAACTTTTGTCCAGTCACTGTTTCTTTCAAGCCTTGTGGCAGAAAATTAAGCCACAAGAGCTTTGACAAATTAGATATTACTCCATCTGATTGTGTGTTTAAGCTTATCACACTGAATCGCAGCATTGTAACCGACTATTATGCCAACAAGGGCTTCGTTTAATCAGCACAGTGCCATTTAATGGGGATTAATCACTAATCAAAATGTCATATTAAGGTCACAGAAACTTGAAAGCTAAAAAGAGGACATTAAAGTCAGCTGATAAGTAGAGGAAAAGAGCATGTTGTACCAAGGGAAGTTCTGAGCACTTTGTTTTGTGAGAAGCTGGTAGAACATTTTAACTTTCAACTGAAATCGGGACAATGTAATTCACTTGATTCAAAAGGAGATCATTCTTTCAATTCCTTTGTGGGCTCCTGTTTATAAATAGGAAATTCCTGCCCAACAGAATACTTGAAATGGTGGATTCATTTTACAGATTCATGATTTTTGTTTGAATTATTCTTTGGTTTTCTGGCCTTTTTTCTTTGCTGTTACTTTTTTTTTTTTTTTTTTTTTGAAGTACTTGGGGATTGAACCCAGAGCCTCTAGCATGCACGCTTTGCAAGTGCTGAACCACTGAGCTGTGCCCCCAGTCCTTTTTTTTTTTTTTACTTTTTGAGACAGGGTCTTGCTAAGTTACACAGACTGCCTCTGGTCTCGAACTTGCGATCCTCCTGCCTCCGGCTCCAGAGCCTCTGGGATTATAGGCGAACACCACCACATCTGGCTCTTTTAAGAAGGAAAGAAATTGGACATGATATGATACTCAAGATAAGATGAAATAAATAACACTGTTTTGCATAGTTGGTTACAAAGAATTACTGAAAGGAACCATTTGATTCACTTGTTTACAAGGGAATGATTATTTCTTAGAAAAGTTACTGAAAGTTATAGGACGAAAAGGAAATGACTGAAGACATTTTTTCATCTTTATTTTTACTGCTGGGAGGGTACTATGCCACTCTGAGAAGTCCATGTAAGTCCCTCACCAAACAGATGTGTGAAAAGTGATCATTTTTCCTGAGTAGAATCTAAGGTAGACCCCCATGAAGACTAGGACTCTGTCTGCCATGGCTTGTCCCTAGCACTTTAACTATGCCTGGCCCTCGTAAATATTGCTCTACCAGATGATTGACACTGAAAGCAGAGATGTGACAAATGGTGTGCAGAGAAAAGGCATTGTATACCCAAGGTCTCTTCCCACTAAGGAGTATTTGGGAATTACTTTTAAGCATGTATATAGAAGGTAGAAACATGATAAAACTGACTATAATGACCACTAGTCAGACTTGCATGGAAGCAGAAGTCAAGAAATCAAAAGACACACTGCATTGGGAAAGCTGTTGGAAAAGACTGCTTTAAAGTACTGGAAAATAAAGATCTTACATTGAAGATGAAGGTGTGTCTGACTCATGCCATGATATTTTCGGTCACATCATACACATATGAAAGCTGGACAGTGACTAAGGGAGGCAGGGGAAAAATCATGCTTTGAATTATGGTGCTGGAGACAAACACTGAATATACCATGGAGTGCAAATAGAACCAACAGCTCCATCCTGGTAGAAGTGCAGTCACATTGTTCCTTAGAAACAAGGATGGCTAGACAGTGTCTTGTGTGTTTTGGACATGTCAGATGGGACCAATCCCTGGAGAATGATATCATATTTGAGAAAGTGGCAGGTCAATGAAAAAAGGAAGACCCTCAACTAGATGGATTGACACAGTGCCTGTAGCAATGGGCTCAAACATAAAAAAGATCATGTGCATGGCATGGTGTTAGGTAGTGTTTCATTCTGTTGTACATAGGGTCACTATGAGTCAGACCTGACTCAATGGCACATAACAACAAGAAGTCAGACTTGGAATAAATAGCACAGAATGACCACCTCTAATAGGGAAAATGAACCTCAGTTTTCATACACACTAAGCCTATGAAGTGGGCTGGGATTTGGCTCAGTTGGTAGAGCGCTGAGCTGCAGTCTCTGAGGCCCTGAGTTCAATTCCCAGCACCACAAAAATGGGAGAAGGGCCTGGCAATCCACTCCCAAGGCAATCCTGAAACAGTCAGCCATTGAAAACCCTATGAGGGTCGCTATGAGTCGGATACCGACTTGACGGCACCTAACAACAACAACAAGCCTATGAAGCCCAGTAGGGAAGATGCCTTTGTTTTGAGCAAGGCTTCCCAAGACTGCCATTAGTTTTCTGTAGACCTGTATAGTAGCCACATGGGGAAACTGAACACTTGAAATGTGACTGGTCTAAATTGAGGTGTGTTGAAAGAGTGAAATAATATTGTATTTTAAAGGCTAAGCATAAAAGGAATGTAAGCTTTCTCAATCATACTTTTATGCATTGGTTATATGTTGGAATGCTAATTCTTAGGTATTTTGAATTAAAGGAAATATATTGTTAAAAGTAAGTTCACATGTTTCTCTATTTTTTTCATTTACAATTACATATATGGCCCACATCATATTTCTGTTGGATGGTGCTGGTATGGAGCAGGAAAGGGTTGCCTGTGTTGGTATCATCATTGACCTACACCAGATGTGTTCCACTAATCCAGAAGAAAAGCCCTTTTTGATCTGCTTTAATCCCTTAAACCAGGCCAGGTCCAGGAAGTTGTAGATCTAAACTAAAGAGTTGGAGTTATTATAACACCAAATAGAAAATAAATACAATAATATCAATAGCACACTTGAAAATGGAAGGGTTACTTCCGGAAAAACAGCAATTGCCATTATTCAGCGCAAAGGAGAGGATTACAAGGTAAAATTTAAGAAGCAAGTGCTGGGGACCTAGTGAGATAAGCTAAGATTGAAGCATGAAGGTTGGAGGTTAACTTAAATGACTTCTCAAGAGTCAGGGTTGTTTAACACTTGAGACAGCCTGTGACTCTTCTTTCTCTGGAGGGCAATGATAATAAGGTAGGGTCTCCTCTGAAGTCCTAGATAAGCGTAAGGTTGGAGAAGACAATTTAAGATAGCGAGCCCAATATCAGTACTTATTCAGATACCTTGAGTGCTTCTGAAAGTTGGTGACAAGACAGAACTAGATTACTAGCCCTTACAGATAGAGTGAGGCTTTACCTGGAGCCATCTTTAATATCTCTTCTTAGATGTTGATGATATTCACATTAAGATTTATGGCTTTATGATACTTCATTATCCTCTCAAAAAATTTATATTTTAAACTACATCAACTTTGGGTATCTGCAAGTTGATTGAAAGCACCTCAAAATATGAAACTCTATTATAAATACTACAAGACACAGTAGTCATTCAAAACTATTTGATGATTGGTATATGTCAGGTAATAATAAAAATCAAATGTCTGCATTTCCATAGCTTTGAAGAAAACAAAGCTAAAATGTGTCAGAACCCCCTCCCCCACCCCAGCTCTGTTCCAGTGCACTTCTATAACGACATCTTGAAATGGAAAGGCTGCACTTAAGCATAATAAAATGTGGATACTTTACCAATGAGATGTAGTGTTAGATCAATTTTCTGCTTTTGTAAATTATCAATAATTTCTCTGAAAGTATTGATACTTCAAAATCTCTTGCAAGATAAATTCTTCAAGTAGTATGGCTTTAAATTACTTGGTGAATAGTCACTACTTAATATGAGAAAACCAAAGTAGAAAACAAAACTCTAAGAGAAAAAGTGTTCCACTTAAATAGAAGTTTCTGATCAAGTTAAAAGCATAGTTTAAAACACGTTATTCATTGCCTAAAATGTACATCAAAAGTGACTTCTCAAGTGAAAGACTTTGAGTGTTTTTAGACAAAGTTTCCTGGTGTCCATTTCTATAGAGCTTAGTTAACTGGTATGCTGATACCTTGGGTGGATTACGTGTTATTTTATAGGTGTGTGTGTGTGTGTGTGTGATATATATATATATAGTCTTTCAAAGTGAAAACACAAGTTTTTAGTGGCTATGAGCCAATCCTGAGTGAGGAAGTAGCATTTACACAACACATGGTATAACATCCAAGTGCAACCAAAATAATGCATCTCTAGCTTCTGCCACATAAAGAATTTATAATAGAGTTCACCACTATTGAATTTATTCCTACTCCATTACCAAGGAAAAGTAATTTTAACTAGGTCTTCAGTAAGAAATCTTTTTTTCTTCCTAAACTGTCAACTTCATGTCCAAACATTTTTAGCAATGCCAAAATTAGTTAATTTCCAGCCACTTACTCTACCTTTGGCAGGAATATCTCTTCAACTTCAATGCCAGGACACAACTATTTGGCCTTTTGTAAAGGTCACATATTTTCCTTCTAAGTAGTGTTGTCCTAGCTACGTCAAAAAACATGTGCATCCATTCTTCTGAGTGAGGGTTTCTCACTGCTGCAGGTCTTACAGTGAGCCACTCAGGCTGTTGATACTTTTAAAAAAACAAAACAAAACACAAAGTACTGATCCCTGTGTAAAAGATGGCTTAACTCTCTCCAGATATCAATAAATTACTTTGCTATAGTAGAAATGTTAACTGGGGTTATGAGTTGTTTTTTTTTGAATCTTTTTTCATAAGTAAACGTTAATGTACAACTTAATGGGTCTCCTCATGACATTTCCATACATGCATTTCGTTGTACATTGCTCATGTTCACTTCCCCCTTACCGTCTCATGACCCCACTTCCTTTTCCACCAGTGAGCTCCTTTCTGCTCGCTTGTCTTTTTGTGAGTATATCTATTTATATACATACATCCCGATTTTGTCATAAAGGCAACATACGTGATTTTTTTCTTTTCTCTAATTACCACTTCCTCTTGCCCCTCCCCCTTTTCTTTAGTCCATTATCTTTCCCTACTTAGGTCCTATCTGCTTTCATGATCTATATGCTTTAATAATGAATATATATGTAGAAGTCTAATATCCACATATGAGAGAAAATGTGATATTATCTTTCTGGGTCTGGCTTAATTGGTTGTGAATTTTAAAACCATGGCTAGGACAGCATGCAAACTATATGGAAAGATAAAAAGCAGTAGCATATTTTAAAACATCTTTCCAACATATTAGTCGAATTGTTCCTTTAAATATTAGGAAAACATAATCAGTTAGCCCAATGTCTAGTGAAAATTAAAGTAATTCCTACATGCTTGTTTTGGAGGACTCCAATGAGACTTCCAAAGGCCCTGAAAGAAATTCTTCTTCCCAATCCCAGCCCCATCCTCTTTTGAATGAGTATCCGTTGTTTGCTTCAGGCTGTTTTATTCTTAGTACTTTTATCACCATGAGAGGTCCCAGCCTAAACCAGAGAACTTTATCTTTTTTCTTTTTATTTGTTTTCTTTTCAAGATATAGATGATATGCTCCTATCAAATGTACAGTTTAGTGAGATGGATTGCCAGTTCACTAACTGGCAGTTCAAGGAAGTCGTACCCCTGCTTGTTTACATGAACACATTTTAGAACAGCCATTTAGCTTCCAGCCAGCTCTACCCTGCTGCCTGGCACTGAGGGGAATAGCAGTCAGTGGCCTCGAGGTCGCTGATAAACTAACCCCCCATTTGGCAAGCAAGGAAGGGGAATGATAAGGACTCTGATTTATGTTTTATCTGTCACTAAGTTTTCAGTCAAGTTGGGCAGCCTGCCTGAAATGACTCCGTGCTGTTATCACCTCAGATGTCATTGGTTTCTTAAGTGAGGGAGATTCTTAGGCGACTTTTAAAAAGGACTTCATTTCACCTCTCAGAGAAGGTTAGCTTTGTGAGGTTGCTTTTAAACACCCGTATCTGGCTCAGGAAACTTTGAGGCTGTAATCAGTCTATGGGACTCCATTCCATGGCTGATTCCTAACTGCCCATATCACCTCATTTAGTTGTGAAACACAAAGCCAGACTTAATACCATAATTACAGAAATGCTTGCATTTTTTTAAATTAAATAATTTGTATTAATATGAAAATTGCATACATTATTCTATCCAAATATAACTAAAAAGAAAATTTTCACAAACAGCATGAAGCCAGATGTTGAATCAAAAACAAATTGACTTCAGATAATGAAAAGCAACCTGAAGAACAAAATAATCTGTCTTCAGGAAGAAAAGAGTGTCAGTGGCTACAATCAAAAAGCCAAAAACTGCTGTTTCCTTGGTGATGGATGCAGGCACATGACTATGGGGGTCAATGGGAGATTAGTTGACATAAAAGCAAAGGAGGGTGTCCTTATCAAGCAAGCCAACACAAGTAAGTAAAGGAAAGCCCTTTGGTACCCTTGCCCAACCTATTTCAAGTTGTTTTCCCTTGAGTTTAAATTGGCTTGTCGTTTTACAAGGATGGATGGGTATTATTTTTAAGCCTTTATTTTACAATGGAAGAATGTGAGTGTCTCACAAGTGAAATTTTCCCATGGAAAAGGGACTAGCAATGAATCATAAACAGTGTAAACACTCCCAAGCTTCTTATGTATGTGAGGCTATGTTCTAATACCTTCACTCTCAGTGGTGTTTTCTTTCAAAACATCATAAGAAGAGGAGTGTTGGAAGATGGGGTGAAAGGCCATTGGAGCTATCTTTTGAAAACAACAGAAATCTATTGCCGACATTCTTAGTTGCATAATCTTCTTGTTATCTGACATAGACTCATAGAAATTGACTATGTATTTCCCAGAAGTTATATTCTTCCATAATCATCCCCTCTATCCACCTTCCTGAGAATAAAATCCAAACTTGACATGGACTCATAGAAATTGACTATGTATTTCCCAGAAGTTATATTCATCCATAATCATCTCCTCTATCCACCTTCCTGAGGATAAAATCTAAACTTCTTGGCATGAAAGCTAGACCTTTAGGATCTGACACTATTTAACCCATCTGGTCTCATATATCACTACTTTCCCAATAAGCACTTTTTACACAGTTCAAACAAAGGTCTCTAAAATTCCTTCATAATTTTACTTCTATCCAGGAGAGCAAGGATTTTGAGGAAATATCAATTTTGATCACTATTGTGTTCCCAAAGTCTAGAACTGTTTCTAGAAGCTACTAGGAGTCAATTATCAGTTTGTAAGTGAATAATGTGCATGTACTCCATTTGTCAGGAAAATCCTTCTCCTTTCTTCTCCTGCTCAAATTTTTACTTAGATTACAAAATTTTGCCACTTTAAGGAAGTCTACCTATCATT
This sequence comes from Pedetes capensis, assembly GCA_007922755.1. Lineage (NCBI taxonomy): Eukaryota > Metazoa > Chordata > Mammalia > Rodentia > Pedetidae > Pedetes > Pedetes capensis. Next base: position 52,859 of record VMDO01004466.1, on the reverse strand, counting down.
CCGGATCTGGGAAAGAGATCAGCCTCACAGAGTTTTATAGCACCCACTGAGGTTCTTCAGCATTTTCTACACAGAATTTTAGTTGTGTCCATTAGCAGATAGTGAATCCTTGCTTGGTGGGGGTTATTTTCCAGTTCTGTATGCTATGTCTAGGTATGTGAGTATATGAAGAATTTAATTAGTGCCCAAGTGCTCTCCATGCCCAAAGACTTAAACAGTTTGTCTGCTGATTAGTCTTTCAGAACTGTCTCCTGCTTCTCCCCACCCTCCCTCCCTCTAATTTACTCATACAGTCTTCCTTGCTGCTCCTTCACAATACATGCTTACACAATATATGCATACATGCATCAATCCCCTCAAACTCTGTTCCTTTTTTCTAGATCACTCCTCCCCTAGAATTGTTCTGCCCATAACTCATTCACTGTCTTTGTTCAAATGGTCACTTGTGCAATGAGGTCTATGCTCTACATCATCCCTAAACTGTAACCCCACTTACCCCTGTTCCTGGTCTCTTTTAGTTTCATTACCTTCCAACATGCAGTATAATATGTTGATTTGTAGGTTCCAGGGTTGGTTTTTTTTTTTCCATCTCTTTGCTTGAACACAAACTCCAAGAAAGCAAGGGTCTTTGTTTTATTCATTAATATATCTTAAACACTTAAAATGATGCCTGGAACACAGTAGGCAATCCATACATATTTGCTATATAAATTTTTTATTACATACATACACACATTTATATACTTATAATATATTTAGTGTTTTAGCATGTATTTTATATATGTGTGTCTTATATATGTATGTCTATATATGTATATAAAACCAATTACATAGTTGAATAGAGTCATTATCTACCTTAACACATACTTACCTTTCTTTTAATAAAAAGCTATAGAGTTTTTCATTGTTTCTTTTGAAAGGGCAACATACAACCTAACTGCATTCATGGTTCCATTCTTAACGCATCATTTAAATTTTCCCTTTAAATTGAATTATACGCCTTTATAAAGAATTCTTTCTTTGGCTCAAACTTTTCACAAATATGCAATGTTGCCTCATAGGCTATGGCTTTCAGCCTCTGGATAAAATCATGGTTGATTTTAAATTAGCCTTTACCACTTCTGATGATTTCAATAAAAAAATCAGTCTGTAAGTTCTTACATTCCTTGGTGTATTCGCAACTAAGATCAAGAGTTGAACTGGGGTTCCTGAACCTCACCTTTTGTAGCTTCCTTTAGCTGTACAATTGACCATGAAAAGTTTGCATTCCATATGAAAAGGGCCCATTTTATTTATTTACCCATTTTTATCACAATTTTTCTAAACCACTAACAAGTCCAATATGAAAATATTTATACTTGTTTTCTCATCACCATGCAGGCACAAGATGCCTGGCACAAAGCATGGAAAAGAGATGTCACTGGAAGTCCTGGATACATTTCATTATTCTCTGCATAATCCTCTCATGAGAGATCAAGGAGATCCAAACTTCACTTGACATGTGGCGACTTGATTTTTCTTGGGCTAATTGCATATTGGATTCAAGAAAGAAGATCATCATTTTGCTTTTGTTGTTTTTTGGTTTTCCCTTTTCTTTATGTCTTGCTATACCTTTTCTCATTTATTTCTTTCTCTTTAATTATTTTGTAGGGTTTTATTTTTTGCAGTCAATCAGATAATCTCATTTTAGCATCCTTATTTCTTAGGTACTTCATACCTATTTGCATTTGTACTGCTATAATTGGATATTCTGTTACTCAGCTTCTTTTCTTGTTTAAGGATATTACATCCCCATGGAATTGTCTTACAGATAGATGTGGTCTCTTGGTTCATGCCTACTTGATAACAAGAAGTCAGTTGATATGAACTTACTCCATATTACTTATAACATGAATGACAGTTATATAAAACTGGGGCTGGGTGTGATGTCACAACCCTGTAATCCAAGTGGCTGACTCTGGAGGCAGAGGCTGGAAGATTGTGCTTTCATGGCCAGAGGCAGCCTATGTAATTTAGCAAGACCCTGCCTCAAGATAAACAATAAAAAAGGGATGGAAGTGCAGCTCGGTGGTAGAATACTTGCAAAGTATATGCAAAGGCCTGGATTTAGCCCCAGAGTACTGCCAAAAAAATTGTGTAAAAATGGCATATGTAATTGTTCTATGTCTTTTTCATGTACTCTGTTAACAAAGCTTACAAAAATGCCTTTAATTATTTTGAAAATATTTTTCTATGTCTTAAAATATTGTACTGGAAAACAGGGTACCTGGGCCTTTATATAATAAAAGAGTCTAGTTGATTTGGTTGAGAAGTAGCCAGATATACATTCAACAAAATGGTATCATCTTTTCAATATTTACTGAGTATCTCTGGCCCATATGAGGCCAAGGCTTGAGTTAAATTTGTAATTTGAACAAACTCAGGAAGTCATGTACACTGCATTTAATTTCCAATCCTTTGAGGTCAGGTATCTTTTTAAAAATAACTTTTAAGTAGCTTTTCTCAAAGTTACCCATTTTACTTAAAGGAATAGCCACATTATTCTGTATTAATGCATCCACACTTATGAATTTAGTAATGAGTTCAATTTCACTCATCTCATAGTAATAACACATTCTTGGAAGCATAAAGGGTAGGTTATTGAAAACGTTATAGGTTGAGATATATCTAGCATAACCACACCCAGTAAGATGCTATAATAGAAGATCATGGGTAAGTTGAAAAGGCTTGGCGGGCCTTGATGATTGAGTAGAGTCTAAAGAATAAGAGAATACAAAAAGCTTTCAAAAAGAGATCCTCTACTTCACAAAGTGCACTTGTAATATTCCAAAAACCATGTAGAGAGAAGTAGTCTTTTTTTTTTTTTTAAATAAAATGTCTGGTGGGACAATCTGTTAAAATAATAACTGTTTCACTGCTTTGCAGATGGACTTTTTTCATTCATTTTTTTCTTTCTTCTTTCTGTACTATGGGATTGAACACATGGTACTCCATCCATTAATTTTAATTGAGAAATAGCATAAAGTATAAAATATGTTCTGTAGCAAGTTTGAGGTCAAAGGCAGCCTGCATAATTTAACAAGAGCTTGACTCAAAATAAAAATTTAAAAAATGATCTGGGGCATGCAGCCCATTAGTAAAGCATTTGCTGTACCACCAAAATAAATAAATAAATAAATAAATAATAAGTAAAAATAAAAAAATAATAAAACTACAGTGCTAACAGAAAGGCACGATAATCTATTAAACTGAAGGTGAGCATAGTGATATGTGCCTATAATCCCCAACCACCTGGGAGGCTGAAGCAGGAGGATCATGAGTTTGAGGCCAGAGGCAGCCAGTGCAATTAGTGAGATCTTGTCTCAAAATATGGCTTAGTAGTGGGGCATTTGGTTAGCACACTCACTGCCCAAGGTTCAATCTCCAGTACTGAAAGAAAACAAAAAGGGTAAGTTTTTAAGCAACTTCTTTCTTATGATTTCACATATAACTAATATTTTAGGAGAAAATTAAAAAATCTTTTCATAAAACTCATCAGTACATTTCACATGACTTATTATATTATGGGCATTCAGACATGAAAAACCTGAGATTCAGACTGGAGATACTCAGAATCATCACTGAGATTGTGTCTACCAATTATACATATGTTTTCAAATATACACAAAAGCCCAAAGTAGAGATAATTCTATGAAGTACTACAAATATACCTCTCACTGAATTTCAATAGTGATCAATACTTTGAAATAGATTTTTTCTTTCCACAATACCCCCCAAACTATTTTCAGGCACTTAAAAAAATTCCAAACATCATGTTATTTTACTTGTAAATATTTTCAGCATACACTTTGTATGCTAAGGACTCTTTTTGTGTGTGACCCACGTTGTCCCATGCCAATAAAATTAATAATTACCAAATATCACCTGTATTCATATTTCCAATCTGTATTAAAGTTACCCTGATGGACTTAAAAGTGTCTCTCTATAGCTGGTTTGTTCCAATAATGATCCAAATAGGATCAATACTTTGTACTTTATTGTTAATCAGAGTCTCTTGTTATGTCCTCCACCCCGCTGGATTCATGACACTGTTTTGATAGAAGAATTAAAAAGTCCTACATCCTGCACTTGTGCAGCTGCTTTCTCTTGTTATTTGCATTCTTTAGATCTTTCTTGTTGTTGTTGTTAGGTGCTATTGAGTCGTGTCCGACTCATAGCGATCCTCATAGGGTTTTCAATGGTGATTGTTTCGGGATTGCCTCGGGAGTGGGTTGCCACGTCCTTCTCCTGTTTTTGTGGTGCTGGGAATCGAACTTGGGACCTCAGAGACTGCAGAGTGGCACTCAACCAGCTGAGCTAAATCCCAGCCCATAATAACCTGTTATTTAGATCTAGAGGCCAATTGCATTCAAATCCAATTGATGTTGCTAAATTCTTATTGCAACCGGTCTTGAGGCACCACTATGGTTACCCTGCTCTCAGTATTGCTGAGACTGATCACTGGTGTCAGAGATTAGCTTGATAGTCACTATAATGATCCCCATAGCACTTTCACCTAGTTTTTAAACCTATTTACTAAGGCAGTATAGATTATTACACTGGGGTTGACAAAAATAATCATTTCCTAAGTCTGCCATTTCTGGATTTTTTAAATAAAATATTCTACTTTATGAATTAGCTAGTTACCCTGAAACACAGTGCTTATGAGATAGTCAAGATCCTCTCCCTTTATTTATTGAGGCTTAGGGTAATGTAGGGCTGGGGCTTAGGTCAGTTGACAGAATGCCACTCTGCACTCTCTGAGGCCCTGGATTCAATCTCCAGCATCACAAAAATGGGAAAAGGATGTGGCAGCCCACTTCCAAAGCAATCTTGAAATAATCAGCCATTGAAAACTCCATGAATAGTAGAGAAGCACTGACAATAGTGTCAGGCATGGCACAGTGTTGGGGAATGTTTTGTTCTGTTGTGCTTAGGGTTTCTATGAGTTGGATCCAACTTGATGACACCTAACAACAACAGGGTAATGTGCAATTGGACTACCAATCCCAATTCCAAAGGTGACCAAAGTGAGGTGTTTTGGGGGGAAGGCATCATTATGAATTCATGGATGTATATATATGATGTGTTTTAATTCATTGCAGTTAGTATATTTTATACTAAAATTAGTCCTATCCTAGGCCAGTGTAGGCTTTTTCAAGTTATCTCCTATGTCCCTTTGACATGGCTCAATTACTTTTTATTAGATTTCCTGCTTTCTGTCACACTAAGTCCTCCCAGACAAATCTTACATATTTCCTGAACCAAGTATTATCAATTTCTCTAAGAATTCCTGGGTCTTATTAGTGGGAAATCTGACCACCAAATTGGCTTTTATAGGAACTGTTGCCCTTGAATCATAAGCATAAACATTGTATGTATTATGTTTCCTTGTTTTATCAAATTTCTCAAAGTATTTGAAAAAGTTAGACATCCCAGAACTTTAAAATGGATTTTCTAAGGCTCATTAAGCCAAACTGTGACTTCTGCAAAAGTTTAAAAAATGTAAGCAAACTTATAGGTAGTATGTGTGTTTTCCTTACATCTTTACAAATTTTATTTTTTACAAAACACTTTGGTTTTCTGAAGCAGGTGACATGTACACCAGTGCTCATCCAACGATCTCAAAATGTAAGCATATCTATTAAAAGATGACATTTTAATGACATATTTTTTACTTATTTTTAATGTTTTCATAAAAATCATTTATGCATTTTCTTTTCTTAAGCTGGTGGAATATTCAGTACTGAGACCTGAAATGGAAGTTTGAAGGAGGTTTTAGTGACAATTTGGATAAATCAAGTCTGTTTCTGAAAATGGGGATTGAAATCCAGGTTTATTGCTAGCAGTCAGAAATGTGGCATGGCTCCCACTTCTCTGTTTTGATATATATGCTCTTTCTTCTCTTGGAAGAGTCCGCATAGGGTGCAAAAAAAGGATGCCACAGAGGAAGGAACTACTTCATTGGTGGCCTGGACTTCTTTGCTGCTTCTGTGCTGCAGCTAAAGCCTGAAAGATAAGGGCTTGTGCCAAAGGAAGAGTTTCTCAGCTCACTTGTCAGTTGTCAGAAAATCCATCTGGCCAGGATTGTAAAGAGCTCTGTTCTGTGCAGGTATCTTTGGAAACAGTGCAATTCTGTAGCTAAATGATGCTAGAAACATCAGTGCAATTAAAATTAGACTCTTTCCTAAACTCCCTTTACTGCCCAATGTACACAATTTAATTCTCCACATAAACTTTTTTTTTCTTCTTTACTTTGAATGCTTGAGCCTCAATAGGTACATTTCAAGAGGTAATGCTATTTCTTGTTTTTGTTAGGTGCTGTCAAGTCAGTGTCCGACTCATAGTGACCCTACCTACTGCCCGCCAAACACTATTGTCAATGCTTCTCTGCTATTCGTAGCTTTCAATGGTGAACTGTTTTTTTGGGAGTGGATTGCCAGGTCCTTCTCCCAATGCTACTTAGGCCCTTAAAAATTTGTCGTTGTTGTTCGGTGCCGTTAAGTTGGGTCTGACTCATAGCAAATTTGGGGAATAGCAAATTTGGAATAAAACTAACAAAGAATCTCTTGAACACACTTAGCACTAGCAGATACAGATGAGTGAAAGCTGAGTCCGAAAGAAGAGGCAGTGGCCTGTGATTCTCTCTCCATCTACAGGGCTCTGTGGTACTGGCTGGGCCAAGAGACCAGCAGCAGCAGCCCCAAAATTGGCACAAGTGGAGGTGGTGGTGTCTCATGCTTGTGCTCCCTCTCATTGACCTTGACTTACATTGGACATCATTTTCAGATGTCAGCTACAATGCTTTCCATTATCAAATGGATTTCTGGAAATGCTTGTCAAATTAGAGGAAGTTTGCTGTTGCTTTTCTCTTATGAGATAGTAGCAAACCCTCATATAACCTTTTGTGCACCAGGCACAATCCTAAGCACTTTACATATGCTGACTCACATCAGCGCTGTGACAAGGATACTGTTATCAGTCTCTTTTTATAGATGAGAATATTGAGATACTTAGAGATTAAGTTACTTGTCCAGAGATACACAAGCAATTAGGAGCAGAGCCATGATTTGAACCAAAGCATTTTGGCTCCCACTAGCCTCAGAGCCACTCAAAACTAGTCTGATGTGCTGGAGCCATGAGACATTGGAAAGACCCCAGTGTTTGTCTTCTAATTGTCTGTAGTTTAATCTCAGAACTGTGGGAATAGTATAAAGCCATTCTTAGTTACTACAATAGCATGGGAGCCTTTCTAAAGTAAACAGGGCAACACATACATGTTGTTGTTGTTGTTGTTAGGTGCTGTCGAGTCGGTATTCGACTCATAGCGACCCTCATAGGGTTTTCAATGGCTGTTTCGGGATTGCCTTGGGAGTGGATTGCTAGGTCCTTCTCCCATTTTTGTGGTGCTGGGAATTGAACTCGGGACCTCAGAGACTGCAGCACAGTGCTGTACCAACTGAGCTAAATTCCAGCCCAACACATATATAGGCAACACATATATGGGTCAGTTTTATCAGATAAAACTGAAATTTTAGGTTGTATTTGAAGGTAAATATGGTAGAAAATTAAGTATTACCATTATAGCAACTGATCTTGCACCAATTAAAATTTCTAGGATACAATTTGAGACAATATCAAAATAAAAAATAAAAGGTATGAATCAAAGGTATGATGACCATATTGGAAATACTTTCTATACTGGATTAGACTTTGGGCAAGTCACAGAATATAAAATATTTGAAGCCAGAACCACGAGTCTGAGAATACTATGACCAACAGAAAAAACAAAACAAAACAAAACAAAAAAAACCCTTAGTCTAACGATTTCTACAGTGCCCCTTTACAAATCATTTTCTACAAAACTAGAAGTCGCTGAAGTCGAAACAAAGAGTCTACTGGATCTGAAGCAAAAGTGATGGAAGAAAATCATGTAGATGATTGTGTCTAAATGTCTTGTTGATTCCTTCTTGGATCCTCAAATGCCATATGATTCTGTGGCATTGAAAAATACCTTCTGTTGACTAGGCGGAGACCACCAACCTCAAGACAGGCTTGGAACCCAGGTCTCTAAAGGGGAAAGGTCACAGTCTCACCTCACCACACTGCCATGGGTCTGTTTCTTATTATCAAATAATTTCCAGAAGGAGATGGGACTTGGGCCTGATTTTCCAGTAGCAGGACAGAAGGGAAGCAGAGTTTGGGAAGGAACAGTTTTCTCTGTGCAGGGAACTTTTTAGTACTGGTGGGGAAAATCACACCAGGCAGGAAAGAAAGTCATATTCCTCCAGTTCTGGTCACAGAGTCAGTGTGGTTGTTGCAACAGAGCCTTATTGTGAGAAGATAGGAGCAAAGACAACCTACTAACAAGAGGGCGAGCAAATTCTCAGAACCTCATTTGACAAGAGCCTTGGGCAGGCACAGTCCCCAAAGAGGAGAGGTGAAAACCACATTCATGTTCCTTGGGTGAAGGACCACCATTAAAAATAAATAAGAAACTACAAATGTGTAAATCCGATATAAGCCAAACCATATGGTATAAAATGAAAACATTTTCTCCCCATACCATTGGTAATATGGTTTCTTACTGGATTTTATACACAGGAAAGTATTAGCACACCTTTTGCCATGTAGTTTCTCCTCTGATATATGGTATTGATAATATAAGAAAGCTCAATGATTCTTCTTCTGTTTGTGTAACTATGTGTATAAAAAGAATGCTGTGCATATTTTAGTAGAAGTGCTAAAATCCTGGGGTAACACCTCACACGTTAGTGGCCTTCCATAGTGAACAAAGTCATTTTTCAAGCAAGTCATAAAGTAGCCTAAAAAACAAATGTTTCAGTGTTTGCTCCAAATGAGGCAGTGGTCCCGGGACTGCCGTTCATCTGACATCATTTCTGACACAGTCAGCGCTGGTTTGGTATCTGATTAGGGCTCCCGCCACAGTGGTGCCAGACTTACTACTTTAAGTGGGGTGGCTGAGGGAAATTAATGTGTCAGAGTTCCCAGAAGGTGAGAGTGTCTGCTTCAAGTTTCCTTTGGAGACCTTCAGCTGGGATGGCCTTTTGATTCTTTCCAAGAGAATCTTTTGAAGCTATTTCTGGAGCTGGGTCATAGGTAAAGATGAGCTACCAACAGGAAACTCAGCTAGCATCAAAAATGAGAGTACCCTCAAGGACGCAGACATGCAACACCTATATTCAAATGTGGTGAAAGAGCCGACTTGCCTAAAAGCTGCTGAGGGGACTCCTGGGATGACACAGCTGCTGTGTCCCCACAGGCTAAATTTTCATCTTGGTTGCGTCAGTGAATTTGTCCTGGAGAATCACATAGCCTCTCTCAGTGTCAATTTATTTCCCTTATAAAATAAAGGAAATGCTATACTCTTCACTGATGCATAGGAGAACTTGGTACAAAATACTTATGAGGTGCTTTGAGACTTTTGATGAAAGGACAATATATAATATATATGCAACATGCTCTGACTATCTTTCTGTCTCTCTGTCTCTCTGTCTGTGTCTCTCTCTCTCTTTCTCTCTCTCCCTCTTTTTCTCCCTCTCCCTCTTCCTCTCCCCCTCTCTCCCTCTCTCTTCTCCTGGCCTGGCTACATACACAAAACATATCACAACTCCAAACCATTTTAAAATTTTCTTTCTAGCCAAATTGTCAAATCTGTAGATGGAAGGTTCTGTGATGCATCTTTCCTTTATTTAATTAAAGTCCACAGAAGAACTCTGTAGACCTTAAAATCAAATAGAAACATCAGTTATTACTTTCTCTCTCCATCTCCTCCCCTCCTCCTTGTTTTAGACAGACATATCTGGTCTTGAGTCCTGGCTCTGCCATTTATACCTATGTACAACTCAAGCATGCATGCATGTATTCCCATATGCACACATTTACACACACATGTGTGGATATACAGTCACATGCTACTCACACATATGCACACAGACAACATTAGGCATGCTCATACACACACTCATAAGCACAAGCATGTGCACAAACTCATAGGCATTCATTATATACCTGAAATTTATTGAAGCTTATTCTTTGTAGAAATTCTGGGGCTAGAGAAACAGTTTCATACGATTGGCAATTCTGCTATGAAACTTGAGCACACTTTTGTGCTCCCCAGGAAGGATGTTTATTTTGCATCTTTTATATAGTATGAGTTATTACTTTCTAAGTGTGAGAAAACCTGGGAACTGTCTAAGGTCACTCCTAAATGCAAGAGATAAGATTTTATCCTAGATCTAAATAGTGTCCCTATTCTCCTTTTCTCATATAAAAATGCTTTATGAATATTTCAAGCCCAGTATTCATTTTTAGTACCATTTTAATCAAAATTTATTAAAGGCTTGGATATACATGCATAGCATTGTGATTGGTTCTAGAAAAGATTAAAAATGTAATTCCCATCTTCAGATATTTCATAATTTGTTTGGTGAGAGGTGATACAGCCCACACACCTGATATTCATGTTACTCTATAGAATAGAATGTGATTAGTTGCTAAAGTAAGTGTGTTTGTGGAAAACCTTCTGGAGGAGGGAACAGTTAGAAGCCCTCAGTGATGGGCAGGAATATGTTGCACAAGACAGAATCTGTCATCACTTTGAGATTGGAGTTCCATACGGTGCATTCAGATTACAGTAGGAAAGCTTCCCAACCCTTGAAAAGTGCCAAATCCAGGACTAGTAAGAAGGTAGAAGTTATGACCAGTATGGAAATGCTGGCTGGAGAGTCTCAGTAATGATATAAGCAAAGCAGACAATATCAGAATTTAAAGAGCATTAACATATCAGAAGGATGTTGGAACTTAAAAGTCTTTGTGAGACCCAAAGGGACTATAATTGATGATCAATTTTGTTGTTAGGTGCCATGGAGTTGAGTTCAACTTATAGTGGCACTCATAGGGTTTTCAATGGCTAATTGTTTCAGGATTGCTTTGGAACTGGACTGCCACATCCTTCTCCCATTTTTGCAGTGCTGGGGACAGAACCAAGGTCCTCAGAAAGTGTGGAACAGTGCTCTAACAACTGAGCTAAACTCCAGCCCTATAAATGATGATAAATTTGAGATGATAAGTTAGGGCAATTGCACTTGAGGCAATGAAGTTGAGTTCAAAATGACAGTGCATACATAAAGGGGAAAATTGAATCTGGAGACTTATTAAATCCATAAAATCTGGTGGGAAATTTTAGTGGTAATTTCTTGATTTGAAAAGTGATTCTGCAGTTCAACTGATTTTACAAGGGAGTTCGCTTATCTGACATAATTAATGTTGGTGTTTGATTGCATGCATCAATTAAAGAGAGGACTTATTAGAAAATTGATATATACATATACTTTAACCATTTTAGTTATATTGAAAATAATAAATGTTGTATTTCTAAATATTAGATGCAATTCCCAGGTTTTTCATTGATAAACATGCTTACTAAATCATCTGTTTTTGGGTAAAATCACATACTTTGGGCATGATTTCCAGGTTTTTAAAGTGAATTAAAAACTGTAAAGCACTTATAAAATAATATAACTAAAAATCCATCTGGAATGAAATTTTTCCTCAGTCTCTCAAAGTTGTATCATACTTTATTTAACAGCAATCCATTCAGTGACTTCCCCCACAAGTCTGTCCATTTGCCATACTGTGGGGGCTTGCATGATGCTGTGATGCTGAAAGCTGTGCTATCAGTATTACAGATACCAGCAGGGTCACCCATGGTGGACATGTTTCAGCTGAAATTCCAGACTAAGACAGACTAGTAAGCATGACCTGGAGACCACTCCTGAAACAATTAGCTATTGAAAACCCTATGAATAGTAGAGAAACACTGTCAGGTATAGTACCAGAAAATGAGCCCCCCAGGTTGGAAGGCCCTAAAAGGACAACTGGGGAAGAGTTGCCTCCTTAAAATAGAGTCTGACTTAAGGATAGAAATGGGGTAAACCTCAGGAACTTCCATTTGCTAATGAAGCATGACTCAAAATGAGGAGGAATAACTGCAAACATTCATTAATAATTGGAATGTGGAATGTATGTGATATGAATCTAAGAAAATTAGAAATCATCAAAAGGGAAATAGAGCACATATGCATCATATGCATATGATCCTAGGCATCAGTGAAGTACAGTGGACTGGCATGGGCAATTTTGAATCAGATAATCATATAGCCTAGTATGCCAGGAATGATACATTACAAAGAACTATGATTGCATTCATCATCAAAAAAGACATCTCAAGATCTGTCCTGAAGTACAATGCTGACAGTGATAGAACAATGTCCATATGTCTACAAGAAAGGCCAGTTAATATGACTACTATTCAAATTTACACATGTACCACTAAGACTACAAATGAAGATAGTGAAAATTTTTACCAACTTCTACATCTGAAATAGATCAAAGTAGCAATCAGTATTTACTGATGATTATTGGTGACTAGAATGCAAAGTTGAAAATAAAGAAGGCTCAGTAGTTAGAAAATATGGCCTTGGTGGCAGAAAAAATGCAGGAGACCACATGATAGAATTTTGTCAGACTAATGAGCTTTTCATTGCAAATACATTTTTTCACCAACATAAATGGGGACTGTATACATGGAAGTCACCAGATGGAAAATACAGGGAAAAAGTTGACATTTGTAAAAAGAAATGATGGAAAAGCTCAGTATCAAAAAATTAGAACAAGACCAGGTGCTGACTGTGGATCAGACCATGAACTGCTCATATGCAGGTTCAAACTGAAACTGAAGAAAATTAGAACAAGTATATGAGAACCAATGCATGACCTTGAGAATATCTCACCTGAGTTCAGAGACCACCTCAAGAACTGGTTTGATGTGTTAGAGACTAGTGATTAAAGACTAGATGAGTAGGGGCATGACGTGAAAGACATCATTCATGAGGAAAGCAAAAGGTTATTAAAAAGACAGAAAAAAAAAGACCAAATTACATGTCCAAAGAGTCTCTGTAATTTGCCCTTGAATGTCAAGCAGCTAAAGTAAAAGGAAGACATAATGAAGTTAAGGAACTAAACAGAAGATTTCAAAGAGGAGCTCGAGCAGACAAATCAAATATTATGACATGTGCAAAGAGCCAGAGATAGAAAACCATAAGGGAAGAACATGCTCTGTTTTTCTCAAGCTTAAAGAATTGAAGAAAAAGTTCAAGTCTCCAGTGGCAATAGTGAAGGATTCTACAGGGAAAATATTAAATGACACAGGAAACATCAAAAGAAGATAGAAAGAACACACAGTCGGTATACCATTTCAAGAGGTCACATATGATCAGGAACCAATGTTACTGGAGGAAGAAGTGAAAGCTGTCTTGAAGCCATTGGTGAAACACTAGGCTCTAGGAATTGATGAGATACCAATTGAAATGTTTCAACAAATAGATCCAGCACTGGAGGTTGCTTGCTTGTCTATGCCAAGAAATTTGGAAAACAACTATCTGGACAACTAACTGGAAAAGATCCATATTTGTGCTATTCCCATGCAAGGGGATCCAACCGAATGTGGAAATTATCAAATAATATAATTAATATCACATGCAAGTAAAATTTTGCTAAAGATCATTGAAAAATGAGTACATCAGAACATATACAGGGAACTGCCAGAAAAACAAGCCAGATTCAAAAGAGCATGTAGAACCAGGGACACCATTGCTGATGTCAGATGGATATTAGGTGAAAACAGAGAATACCAGAAAAATATCTATGTTTTATTGACCATGCAAAGGTATTTGACCGTATGGATAATAACAAATTATGGATAATGTTGTGAATAATTGCAATACCAAAGCACTTAATTGTACTCATGGGGAATCTGTATATGGACTAGGAGGCAGTCGTTTGAACAGAACAAAGAAATACTGCCTGGTTTAAAGTCAAGAAAGGTATGCATCAGGACAGTATCCTTTCATTCTAACTCTTCAATCTCTATGCTAAGCAAATAATCCAAGAACCTGCACTGTATGAAGAATGTAGCATCATGTTTGGAGGAAGACTCATTAACAACCTGCATTATGCAGATGACACAACTGTGCTTGCTAAAAGTGAAGAGGACTTGGAACATTTATGGATGAGGATTAAAGAAAATAGCTTTCCATATGTGTTGCACCTCAACATCAACAAAACAACTAGGTCAGTATGCAACTTCATGATAAAAAGAGGAAAGATTGAGGATGTCCAAGATTTTGCTTTACTCAGTTTTAAAATCAACATCTATGCAAACAGCAGTCAAGAAATCAAAACATGCCTTGCATTGGGAAAAGTTGTTGCAAAAGACCTCTTTAAAGTGCTGAAAAGTAAAGATGTCACATTAAAGATGAAGGTGAACCTGACTTATGCCCTGGTAGTTTAAGTTGTATCATATGGTTGTGAAAGCTGGACATTGAATAAGGGAGAAAGGAGAATAATTGATGCTTTTAAATTATGGTGCTGACAATGAATATTGAATATACCATGGATTATCAAAAGATCTGTCCTAGAAGAAGTGCAAACAGAGTGCTTCTTAGAAGCAATGATGGCTAGACTGTGTCATCTGTATTTTGGACATGTTGTCAGGAGGGACCAATCCCTGGAGAAGGACATCATGTTTGGGAGAGTGGTGCATTAACAAAAAAAAGGACGACCCTCTAGATGAATTGACACAATGATTGAAACAATGGGATTAAACACCAAAAAGATCATGTGCTTGGCATAGAATCAATGAGTGTTTCATTCTGTTGTACATAGGGTTGCTATGAACTGGGACTGACTAGATGGCACCTGACTACACATTCAGTGAGTTGCTTTAGTGAAAATTTTTAACAGCATTACCTTTAGTTTTCATATAATAAATGTCTTCTTTTTTCATGAATATTTCATTCATTGGCATATCTGTCTAAATTGTATTGTTGTTGTTAGGTATTGTGGAGTCAGGTCTGATTCATATTAACCTTACGTATAACAGAACAAAATATTCCCAGATACTGTGCTATGCCTGGCACCATATCAGTGCTTCTCTGTTATCCCTTGTGTTCTTGATGATAGATAGTTTTGGGAGAAGGATTGTTTCAGGAGTGGGCTGCCATGTTTGTCTCTTGTTTTTACTAGGGGTTGTTCTAGGGGTTGAATACAGGGCCTCAGGGAGGCAGAGCAGTACTCTACCAACTGAGCTTAACCCCGGCCTCATCTGTATATATGTATAATGACAAATACAATTGGCATAAACAGAGTTAAGGAGAAATGCTCATGATGCCTTTGGAAGATGATTCAAATAGTGACATTAGATTGAAGGAGATCCTTGAGCAAAATCTCCTCAGTGGGATGGAGCTCTTGATGGGTTCCAGGGGGCCCTCACTGCATTGTATTCATAGACTAGAAGCAGAAGCTAATCCAGCAAAATTGAGATTAGTGAACAGTTTATATTTTATACAGAACACATTCCTTTAAAATCTAAATACTAAAGGATATTTATCATAGGCACTGTGCATTCAAGTGGAACTTGACATGAAGTGTTCCTTATTTCGTAGTAAGAGATAGCTTGACATTAAACATTTAAGGCTTTAGACTTTCCTTTGAGTAATTGTAAGTTCAAAACAGAATGAAAGAAATAACAATTTTAAACTTGTAGCAATACTAAGGCAGCAAGCAGATAAGAAATAATTAGAAATTGATATTATAAGGCAAAAAGTTTTAAAAGTATATTTAAGCCACAATTTTATTAATTTCCCATATTCTTTAAAGGTTACTCCAAAGGAGAACTTACTAATTTTTAAAAACTATATATTGTGATGTTTATAACATTATAAAATATTTTTTTGCAAAAACCAACCTAGAAATATTTTTACAACTTATGAAAAGACAAAGTCTACCAATAATTCTAATTTTGAAATATATGAAGTTGAGCCAAAAAACAATCATATACTTCCTTGAAGTCACCCTAGAAGTCTATAAAAAAGATTATATTACTGTGAATTATAATACTTACCCCCAAAGCTCATCTGACATGATGGTCCTCTGTTATTCATCTCATTGTCTTTTAAGTCTTTCTTGATACATCTGATGAGCAGGGCCTCAAGTCACATGGTGGCTTCCTGGCTATGTGGCAGGCTTGCCAGGTTAATTTCTTTCTCTGCCTTGGCATTTCAGCCTTCACAAATAAGAAATTTTCTAAGCATGGTTTAAGTTATAGATTATGAAAATTGTATACTACAACCAGCAATCAACGTATGCAATCATGTGTCAAATTATTTTTAATGGTATAGGATATAAGTGTGAATATTTCAGCTCCTTTTTAAGAGTATAATCACATTTGACAAGGATTAACTTATCCAAAATTTAAAATATACTGAAGAAAACTCAAATGTATTAGTCATCAAAGATTATCTCTATCATTTCATCTTTAAAAGCTTAAATGTGATAGCCATATCACATTTAGTCTGTTACAAATTGAATGATTCTCAAAAATCCATTTTAGTGAGAATATTTCATTTAGTAAGTGTTTCTGTGGCCATTAGTAGCTTTTAGCTTACCTACGTTTTTAATTATGCTAGGATGGGCAGACACACAAGGTAACACCCCAAAACAGCAATATATTACATAGATGACATTGTACTTAAGAAGCTAGGGAGGTTGTTACTGAGTGCTTTGGCTGATAAAGCACTCATTTTTCACCTCTCAGACCTCAGTTTTAGTTGTCTCTGACTCCTTAAGTAAAATTAATTTTGCTGTGTCAACTATGCTACCATTAGTTGATAATCCAGGAGGCAATAGATGCCTTGCATATTTCATCCTTTGAGACTTTCATGACCATGGGCTGAATATATATGGGAGACATTTCAGGTGTGTTTAGATATAACTGACTTCAGCTTTAAGTCAATGATTATGAAAGTTTGTTAAACTGTTGTTTTGAGCAGGACCAAAAGACATTTGGTGTCTTATCCCAATTTCTGTAAGGGAAAAATTGGCAGATTTAACTAAAGATGTCAAATATTCTCTGTTTAAGAATACATTTCCATTTCTTACACTAACTTCATGATGATATAAATTACTTTGGGAGTTCTAGTGTTCTGTGTTTGCTTCCCATACAAGCCAATGAAATTCTTTATTTTAAAGATCAACTCTCAAATATCTAACACAGTAATTACCATAAAACATGTGTTAAATTCCTAGATGGAGGGCTGTGGATGTCACTTAGTGGTAGAACACCTTCTTAGCATATGCACAGCTGAGTTTGATCTCCAGCACTGTGTGTGTGTGTGGGGGGGAGTATGCCTATAAGCATATGATAGATGATATATATTGTATAGACATATATGAAATACATATATATTATATTATGGGGAGGAAATAGGAGTTTAATTTTTATGATGATCAAATGAGTCCCCTGGCACCATTGTCAAAGAGAACTGGAAATAATGAGCAAATTCAGGAAGGAAGACTGAAAAGATGAGGGAAGGATCTTTCCAGCAGTACCTCAGAAAGACAGACAACTCAGGCAGAAATAAGGAGTAAGTGGATATCTGTGCTTTCCCCTTGGCTGCTGATGGAAGCAAAGGCAGAAAGTGCACTGAGTACTTTGAGGTTCTCCCCAAATGCCTCACAACTCAGTCTTAAGAGAGTCTGTGACAAGTTCCTTGAATGAATGACATTAGGAAACTCAAAGAATGAGATTATCCTTTCAGGAGTCTTGAAGAACAAATAGTGCCATAATTGGAGAGGAAGAATCCAACTGTGAGGCATTTGGGGACTTTAATATCAAGCTGTGAGGGCTGAAGAAAGCCAGGTAGCCCACCCTAGTTCCAATCTCTAGCCATAGAGCTGGCTTTGAGGGTTCATGGGGCATTCTCAATCATAATCCCCACACTTGGGTTTGATTGGGAGACTGTGACACTCACACAGAGGCTCTAGATAGGTTCGTTGGTAACATTAGCTACCCGTCATGAGTGACAGGTGGTTGAGTAAAAGATGGGTACCATGGGTAGAAACACGAAGGTAATTGCCTCCAAGGAGAATGCGTGACCACTTGGAATCTTCCTGGCAATAGGTGTGGCCTCTAGGTGAATAGCCCAACATTCTTCTGGGCTCAGACCAATCACTAACTATGTAACTATTATAGCAAATTTACTTACATTTGAATTTCACACAAATTTACTTACACTACAAATTAGATGCACAGAAAAAAGTGTAATTAGTTTTCTTTGTCTATAACTGGATTCTCAAGAGTCTTTCATGGGAATTGAGGCACTGAGAAAGAGTACTTTTTCCTGTTTCCCTTTCAAATCTCTACGGACAGATTGCTTCTTCAGCTGCTCTGTACCACCCATGAAACATGACCATATTGAAATTAATGTGAACTTTTATAATCAAGCAGAGAGAAGTCATGGTGTTCAGCTTTCTAGGAGCCAACGAAGTGGCCTGGAAGTTACCTGAAGTTCCCGTAGGCCCTTGAGTGGGGCTAGGAAGGTGAATGAATTATCAACTAATAGGCCGTCACTGGACCTACTTTGGTAAAGGTGGGGTGATCCCATGAAAGAAGAAGAGAGCTTGGTAGAGAATATGGCATATATCTGTCTTTCTAATATACTGCCCTAGATTTTGCTGGCTTCACTCATCTCTGCCTTTTAGCTCCTTGCTCATGGAAGGAACTTTTTTTGTTAGGTGCTGTTGAGTGGGGTCTGACTCATAGCGGCCCTATGTACAACAGAATGAAACACTACTCAAGACAGTGCCATGCACACGATCTTTTTATGTTTGAGCCCATTGTTGTAGCCACTGTTTTTCTTCTCATTTTGAGTAGTGCCACCTCTGCAAATGGAGGTCCCAGGGCTTTGCTCCTTTCCTGTCATTAAGATCAACTTTACTTTGAGGAGACAACTCTTTCCCAGTTGCCTTTTAAATACCTTCCAAACTGAGGGGATCATTTTCTGACACTAAATGTGGCAGTTACCTAAGGGGAAGTTTAGAACCCCCTACAGCTACTAGCTTTCAATGCATTGTAACCAGGAGGTACATCTTTTTCTTTTGAGTCTTCTCTCCTTATTCTGGCTGTATATCTTCTGATCGTTACAAGAAAGGACATGCCATGTCTAAAGAGAGGAAATTGTATACCACTGATCAAGGATCTAATGGTTTATTTGCTGTACAGTTTGAACTTATCATAGGGAATCCCATAGTTCCCACAGATCGCAAGATACTACTCCTCCAACTGAGTCTTAAATAAATTGCCAAAAATATTACAGTTGGTTAAACGTCAAACATGAGCAAATACACGTGTCCAGGGTGGCTGTTCAGGATCTTCTTGGAAGAGTAGCCACTGACCAGGGGACCTCCTTGTGCTCTCTCCAAAGAGGCTGAATGGGAGCTGAAGTGATCATTCAGACCATGTCAGTAGAATGTGAATGAGTCTGACTGGTAGGTACCCTGTCCATGGCTGTGTATCACGGGAAAATTCCTTCCACATCCTTAGAGAAGGAATGTAGTGAGAGGTCCTAAAACCTCTCATTCCTTTCTGTTAAGATGGGAAATGACTCCTCAATACAGATCTGACCTTCCTCTGAAAGGCTAAAGCAA
Organism: Pedetes capensis; assembly: GCA_007922755.1. NCBI lineage: Eukaryota > Metazoa > Chordata > Mammalia > Rodentia > Pedetidae > Pedetes > Pedetes capensis. Next base: position 33,251 of record VMDO01004466.1, on the reverse strand, counting down.
TGATTTTGCTCACAAATGAATAACTCTCAGTTAATGACTTGACTCTTAGATATTGATATTTCCTTTCTCATTACTATGTGATCCTAATACAGATTAGGAGATACAAAGACTCAGCCAAGATATGCAAAGAGCAACTGGTACTATCCTACAGCTAGGTTCTTTTTATAAAAAGACAGGGCACTTTTAACCATTTATCTCTATACAGGCTTCTTTGCCCTAAGAGACACTCCAGATCTATGTAAACTTAGTAGTGGCCTTAACTCAAAAATAATAACTTTAGCTAATAAGGCAAAACTCAATCACTTGTTGGACCAACAAATTCAGCCCCTCTCCATGTCTAGGATCTCAAAAAGGAGGCCTCAAACCTAAGTATCTCAAGTGTTTCTCTTGTTCTTCCTTTGAACACACAAATAAACACAGGAAAAATCTGTATCATGTATATGTGTGCTTATGTTCTATATTTGCATGGTACCAAATTGGTTTATGGGATGGGATGGTGTTTAGCTCAATTGTAGAGTGCTGCTCTGCATTCTCTGAGGCCCTGGGTTCGATCCCCAGCACTGCAAAAATGGGAGCAGGACGTGCCAATCCACTCCAGAAGCAATCCCAAAAAACAACCAGTCATTAAAAACTCTATGAATATCAGAGAGGTATTGATATAGTGCCTGGCATGGCACAATGTCAGGGAGTGTTTTGTTCTTTTGTACACTGGGTCACTATGAGTCGGATCTGAGTCGTTAGCAACTGACAACAAACAATGTACTTAACAGTGCTTCCCTGCTGTTCATAAGGTTTTCAATGGGTAATTGTTTCAGGAGTGGGCTTCTGGGTCTTTCTGCCTAGTCTGTCTTATTGTGGAAGCTCAGCTGATACCTGTACACCATAGGTGGCCCTGTTGGTATTAAATAATCGTGGCATAACTTTCAGTATCATATCACAGCAGCACACAAGCCCCTATGACATGACAAGCCTAGAGACACGTGGGGGATGGAAGGAACTAGCTACTGTTGTCTTGCTGTGATCTCATTAGAAAGGAGAAAGAATTGCCATTCAGTGTGATTTAGCAACATTGAAGCAATCTTGTCATGATAATATACGATGAACATAAGGGATGAATAGCCTATAAAATAAAATACCTCTTCATTAGTTAGAATTTTGACCTAAGATAATTATGCTTGCATTGAGACCATAACATGATCTATTCTCTTTCATCTTCTCTCTATATAAAAGAAATCTCCCTCTATCTGTAGTAGAAGTATTTGCATTATGAAAGTTGCTCTTTAAACATAATTCAAATGTTGAAGAGCTATGTTAAGAATATGATGTGAGCTCTTTCATCTAACCTAAATTCCATAAAAGTCAGGGGTTATAAGCTCACTAAAATATTAAATTCCACCTTTTTCCTTTTATCTGTAAAAGAGATGAAGCATAATTTGGGACAACATAATGAAACCATAATGTTTTAGAATTTTAACATCTAAATTAATAATTCTTAGGTTATTCCTTAAACCTGTACAGCTTACTGCTTAGGGACATAATTAACATCTGGTTATCAGCAGGGCAGGGAATAGGGTAAAGTCCTGGCCCTGTTTAACCTAACTTTTCAGGTAATTATTGTAAAGTCTAGCTAAATGAAAAGTTCTAAGACAGAAGATACAGGTTTTCAGAGAATAATGATATGGCCAAAATAGAGACTATTAGATTTTTGCATTGATTATAAAATGTCACTTCTAGGAAGTGAGAAAGATGAAACGTAAACAGAATATTTAATTCCTGGGAACTTTTCTGTGCCGTGTTTGAGACCATTAAAATTTTCTTATGAAAAGTACAGAGAAGTCTTAGAAAAACCACTCTGCTAAAGAGTTTTAACTCCAATAAGTCACAGCATCCATATTTTGAACTCTTTTTAGGACCTTGTTCACAAAATAATTAATAACTTAGAAACTAATAGATTGTAGATCTGGAAACAAACAAGAAAAAAGCTGCAAAAACTCTAGAGAATTTCCCTGTGTATTGTTTACATCATATTTTCCTCTCTATCCAGTCCCCTGGTGACTTGAATTAGGTGGCAAAAGGATATTTGATTATGTTAAATTTCTGCCCTTAGGTTAATGAGTAATGTTTGTGATCTGAAACAGGGATATTACATTGATAGTGTCAGGAATGCCCCCTACTGTGCAAAAAAGGTGTCAAAATGCCAATAACCAAGTGTGTGGTGAAGGTCATAGAGAGACTATATCTGGCCACTTGGTGGGCAGATCATAAACTCTTAATCAGTGGTACTTGGGCTGGGAAAGCCTCATAATTTACCCACACAGTCTTTTCTTCTGCACCACCACAGCCCATCAATTCACAGCCTAGGGCTTTAAACATTTGCTTTAAACAAGCAAATCTCAAGGTATTTCTTTCTAACTCCCCTGTAAATGGGTGGTAAAGTGAAGTATCTCTTTTGCTTTCAAAACTCTAATTATTTTAGACCTTTAAGGAAGCTCATCCTTTTCAGCTTTAAAGAAAAATAAGCTACACATGAGTTGAATGTCTGTAACATAATACGCCTTCAGATTATCTGAAATCAGGAGATTAATTTAAAATCTCCAAGGTGTCACAAGATGAAGCCCTGAGTCATGATGATCTTTAGAACCAGTTTACAACATTTCTGATGCAATTAATCTGTTGGCAAATACAAAGATTCCTCCACTTCTCTGGCTTTAAAGTGGATTAAAAAAACTTTTGCATTTATTCAACATAATTTTTGTGATAATTTACAAGGATATATCCTTTTCTTCCCATTCAGCATTTATTGAGTGCCTGTATGTGCCAAACAAAATTGTGGGATTTGAGGTATTAGTGAAGAGAGAAGACATGTTTGTGAACTTTGTTTTAACATATTTTTCTATTAAATGTTGGCTAGATTTATATGAGGATTGTTTCTGCATCACTAGTATTCAGTGAGATCGAGAGCATGTATAGTTATACACTGTGGTCTTTGTGGAAAAGAGCCATGACAAGCCATTGCATTAATTTTGAACAGAAATCATGCATATTGTTTCTCTACTATCATAAGCTCTACTTTTAATTCACTGCCAAGAAGAAGACAAAGGATAGGAAAATGCTGCCCATTTGTTGGGCATATGGTACTTGCATTCATAGATGAAGAATTGTCTAATTGCCCTATTGAACTCATGCTATAAATGGCACCTACTGGTAGCACATTCTGTACAGCCATGAAATATGTTACATTTCTGTGCGGGCTGCTTTGCAGTCCTACCAATATTACCCATTGTTGGAAATATATTTGTACTATAACACATGAGAGATATGAGTCAGAAGTAAAAGGGCGGTTATACTCAAGTATTCTCTACTCCCACTCACTGATCCTCTCCCCTCTTCTTTCTAAACTTATATTTTCCTTTCTTGGACAGGTATAATTCTTCATTTTTATATGTTGTTGTTGTTGTTAGGTGCCATCGAGTGGGTATCTGACTCATAGAGATCCTCATAGGGTTTTCAATGGCAGACTGTTTCAGGATTGCCTTGGGAGTGGATTGCCAGGTCTTGCTCCCATTTTTGCGGTGCTGGGAATCAAACGGGGGACCTCAGAGACTGCAGCGCAGTGCTCTACCAACTGAGCTAAATCCCAGCCCGCTCATTTTTATATATCTACCTATATATAGTTTTTTTTTAGAGTTAGAGTTATCTCCCACATATGAGTGAGAACATAAGGTATTTCTCTTTTTGGGACTGGATTAATTTGCTTAAAATGGTGTTCTCCAGTTCTATCCATTTTGCTGCAAATGACATTGTTTCATTTTTCTCTATTGCTGGGTAATATTCTATGCATATATATATCACAATTTTTCGATGCCTCTGTTAGTGGACATCTTGGTTGATTCCATACTCTTGCAATTGTGAAGAAGGCTGTGCTAAACATGGAAGTGCAGGTGTTCCTGTGGTAATTGACTTATAATCCTTTGGATATATTCTCAAGTGTGGTAGAGGTGGGTCATATGGCAGTTCTATTATTTGTTTTCTAAGATACCTCCTAGTGTATCTGGCACATTGTTGTTATTAGGTGCTGTCGAGTCAGTGTCCGACTCATAGTGACCCTACATACAACAGGTGAAATATTATTTCCAGTGCTTCTCTGCTCTTCATAGGGTTTTTAATGACCAATTGTGTTTTGGGAGTGGATTTCTGGGTCCTTATCCCAAGCCTACAGTAGCTGGGTTTCCCAGGTGGTCTCCCATCCAAGGACCAACTAGGCCTGACCCTGCTTAGCTTCCAAGATCTGACAGGATTGGATGCCACAGTAGTGCAGTTTCAAAGTGATTGAACAATTTTATAGTTTCATTATCAGTGTTCATCAGTAAAACTGTTCATTTTTCTTCCACACCCTCACCAGCATTTGTTATTATTTATTTTGTTAGTCTTGGCCACTCTTACTGGAGTTAGACAGAATCTCAGTATTGTTTTGATTTGCATTTTCCTAATGGCTAAGGGTATTGAACATTTTTTAAATTTTTATTTATTTATTTATTTTGCGATACTGGGGGTTGAACCCAGGGACTCGCACTTGCATGCTCTGTAAGTGCTGGACCATTGAGCTGCACCCCCAGCCCATTTTTTTACTTTTTTGAGACAGGGTCTCGCTAAGTTACACAGACTGCCTCTGGTCTTGAATTTGCGCTCCTCCTACCTCCACCTCCCAAGCCACTGGGATTACAGGCATGTGCTACTGCACCCAGCGGATATTGAACATTTTTCATGTGTTTATTGACCATTCATATTTCTTTATTTGAGAACTGTTTGTTCAGTTCCATTGCCCATTTATTTATTGAGTTATTTGGTGTCTTCATATTTGATTTCTTAAGTTCTTTGTAGAGTCTAGAAATTAGTTTTCTGTCAAATATGTAGGATGCAAAGATTTTCTCTTATTCTGTGGGCTCTCCCCCTATTCTGTTGATTGTTTTCTTTGCTGTACAGAAGCTTTTCAGTTTCATGTAATCACATCTATCGATTCTTGATGCAGTTTCCTGGGCAATTGAAGTCTTGTTAAGGAAATATTTGCCTATACCTTTCTGTTGGAATATTATTCCCAACCTTTTCTTCTAGTAGTTTTAAGGTTTCTGGTTTTGGGTTGAGATCTCTGATCCATTTCAAGTTAACTCTTGTACAGATTGAGAAATATGGTTCTATTTTCAGTCTTTGGCAAATGGATATCCAATTTTCCCAGCACCATACGTTGAAGAGGCTATCTTTTCTCCACTGAATGTCCTTAGCCCCTTTGTCAAAAATCAGATGGCTGTAGTTGCCTGGTTATATCCCAGGGTCCTCAATTCTGTTCCATTGATCTTCAAGCCTATTTTCATACCATAACCAAGCTGTTTTGCCATGAGGACACTGTGATATAGTTTTAAGTCAGGGATTGTGCTACCTTCTGCACTGTTTTGGCTATGTGTAGTCTTTTCTGCTTCCATATGATTTTTAGGATTGTTTTTCCTATTTCTACAAACTATGTCATTGGAGTTTTAATAGGGATTGCATTAAATCTCTAAAGCATTTTTGGTACTATAACTATTTTCACAACATTAATTCTCCTGATCTATGAGCAAGGTAAGTCTTTCCATCTTCTAACATCCTCTGGTATTTCTTTCTTTAATATTTTGAAGTTTTCCTCATAGAGGTCTTTAGGGTCTTTTGTTAGATTGATTTCTAAATATTTAGTTTTTTGGTGGGCTACCATGAAAGGGATTGTTGTTTTGATTTCCTTCTTTGCCTGTCACTAGTGATGTAAAGGAAGACTAATGATTTTTGAGGGTTAATTTTATATCCTGCTAGTTTGTTGAAGGAGGTATTTAGCTTTAAGTGTTTTCTAGTAGGATGTTTAGGGTCCTTTGGGTATAGGATCATGTCATCTGCAAATAAGGCATCAATTAAGCATCAATTGAGCATCAATTGATGGTGATCATGTGATTTCTGACTCCACATCTCTTGTTATGTTGAATTACATTAATTAATTTTCATATGTTGAAACTCCCTTGCATCTGCGGAATGAAGGCCACCTGATCATGGTGTGTGATCTTTTTTATGTGTTGCCAGAATTCAATTTGCCAGAAATTTGTGGAGGATTTTTTGCATCAATGTTCAGGAAAATTGGCCTATAGTTCTCTTTGTTTATAGAGTCCTTATGTGGCTTTGGTTTCAGGGTGATACTGGCTTCATAGAACTAGTTTGGGAGTATACCTTCCTTTTCTATTTTATGAAATAATTTGAGGAGAATAGGTATTAATTTTTCTTTAAAGGTTTGATAGAATTCAGCTGTGAATCCATCAGGACCTGGGCCTTTCTTTGTTGGGAGTCTTTTTTTTTAATTACTGTTTCCAATTCAGTGGATGTAACTGGTGTGTTTAGTTTGCTTGTGTCCTCTAGGCTTAGTTTTGGTAGTTCATATGTGCTAAGGAATTGATTTGTTTCTTCTGTATTTTTGGTTTTTTAGGAATGCAATTTCTCAATGTAGTCTCTAATAATAGTCTGGATTTCATTGGTACTTGTCTTTATGTCCTCTTTGTCATCTCTGATTTTTAAAATGTGGAGACTTTTCTCCTTTATTTGATGAGTCTGGGTAAGGGAGTGTCAATTTTGCTGACCTTTTCAAAGAACTAGCTTTTGGTTTCATTAACTGTTTGTATGGTCCTTTTAGTTTCTACTTTGCTAATTTCTGCCTAGCCTGCAGCTGTACCACTGTGGCAACTGATCCTGTCAGGCTAAGCAAGGTCGGGCCTGGTTAGTACTTGGATGGGAGACTGCCTGGGAACATCAGGTGCTATAGGCTTGGTAGAAGGACCTGGCAACCCACTGCCAAAAAAAAATAAGCCATTAAAAACCCTATGAATAGCAGAGAAGCACTAACAATACTGTTTCATCTGTTGTATGTAGGGTTGCCATAAGTTGGACACCAACTTGATGAAACCTAACAAAAACAATTTCTGCCTTAATCTTGACAATTTCTTTCTGAGTACTCTTTTTGGGGTTGTTGTTGTTGGCCTTCTAGAACCTTAAGGTGTGTCATTAAGTCATGAAATTAGGCCTACCCTATCTTATTGATTAAGACACTCATGGATATGAACTTCCCTCTTACAACTGCCTGTGCAATACCCAATAAATTTTGATAGGATGTGTTTTCATCCTCATTTGATTGCAGGAACTTTTAAATTTCCTCTGATTTCTTCAATGACCCATTGATTATTCAGAAGAGTGGTATTTAGTCTCCATGTGTTTGTAATATTTTGAATTTTTTTTAAATTTTGAGTTCTACTTATATTTCACTGTGATCTGATAAGGTGCAGGGGATGATTTCAAGTTTTTTTGTATTTGTCGAGGCCATTTTTGTCAACTAAAATGTGGTATATTTTAGAAAAAATTCTATGTAGCACTAAGAAGAATGTGTACTCCACTTTGATGGATGGAATATTCTGTAGACATCTGTTAGGTCTAGATGGTCTATGATGCTGTTTACATCCATCATTTCTCCATTGATTTTTTTTTTTTGCTTTGATGCTTTGTCTCTTAAATAAAGTAGGGTATTGACATCTTCCATAATTATTGTGTCTGGAGCAATGAATAAGTGAATTTTGATGGCACTATCATCTTTTTGTGCAGTTTTGGCAAAAATATTAAAATATAAAATTTAATTCAAAAAAGGAGAAATGTCGGCTGGGCACAGTGACTCATGACTATAATCTCAATGACTTGGGAGGTAGAGGTAAGAGAATTGTAGGTTCAAGGCCAGAAGTAGCCTGTGTAACTTACTCAGACACTGTCTCAAAATAAAAAATAAAATCAGACAAGTGTACATAATGAGTGAATGGTTTAGATGTTCCTAAAGCTTATCAAAGAGAGTTAGTAGCTGTAATAGCTTTTTCACATGCATTTAAATTTGGAATAAAATGTGTATAAAACATTCAAAAGATGTGGGTGGTTATAGATAAAACTGCCATAATTTGTCTTAATTCCAATTTCTGATTTTTACTCTTCAGATTTTACTCTGACTACAATTTTAAATTATCTATCTCAGTGAAAATGAAATCTTGTATAGTTAAAAATATATGTATTTACAGCATTAGAAGTTGAGATACTAATGTATTAAAAATGGATGACATCATTAAAAAAATTATGGCACATCATTCATTTCCTTCAGTAAAGATTCTGTTTCTCAGAAGAATGGTGACTCAAAGTTGTGGTTTACTTAACTAAAACAGATTACTAAGTTAGTATAAACTCAATCAGTTGGAAATGTAGCAGGTAACACTGTTATTTATGATGTGCCAAATAAAAACTCATGCTCCTACTTTGAAGTTTTTGCTAATAATGCATATTGCTAATTCCTGGAAGGAAAGAAATCTGTCTTCTAAAATATTTGGATATGAAAATAATTTTATAATAGTATATGTGGAAAGGTTTTATGACTTGTATAAAATGTCTTGATATAGGATTAGTTGGCAAAAATTTATAAAATTAAATATTTATAAATTTTAATTGTGAAAAACAAAGCAACCAAGAAAGGACAATTATTGACTTGTAAGAAACAGAGTTTTGATATTTTTTATAAGACATTTCAAAATAGACTTATCTAGGTTTTTGGGGTTATCTATAGTTTTCTTAAAATTCCTTTGTTCACTTTGCATATATGCCAATTTACTCCATTTTTCATCATTGAATTATAGGAATATTTCTGTAATACTACCAAATTAATTAAATAACCAGGATTCTGAATAAAAGTAGAATGCAAATGTCAATTTTATGTATTTAGTAACAATAGAAAATGAAAAACATATATCTATATGGCCTTTGGGGGCATTTAAAGTAGGAGATGTTTAAACTTTGTAAACATATCTATATAGCCATAAAATATTTTATCATATTGATTTATTTTGCAAAGGTGTTATTTATGCTTAATTTTCGTTATTTTATCAATAATATTCCTTTACAACAAAACACATTTACTTTATTCTAATTTGGGGTTTTAATTTACAAATCAGTTATACTAAAAATATTTCTATGACTATCGTAGGCCTACAACCATAGTGGGGCTTGGATTTAGCTCAGTTGGTAGAGCGCTGATCTGCAGTCTCTGAGATCCAGAGTTTGATTCCCAGCACCACAAAAGTGGGAGAAGTACGAGGCAATCCACTCCCAAGCCAATCCTGAAGCAATAAGCCATTGAAAACCCTATGAGGGTTGCTGTGAGTTGGACACAACTCGACAGCACCTAACAACAACAACAACAACAAACAACCATAGCACTGTGGTGTCTGGGTCAGATCTCAGAAGCTAAGCAGGGTCAGGCCTGGTTAGTACTTGGATGGGAGACCGCCTGGGAACACCAGATACTGTAGACATGGGAGAAGGACCCAGCAACTCACTTCCAAAAATCAATCCACTATTGAAAACCCTATGAATATCAGAGAAGCACTGACAATAGAGTTTAGCCTGTTGTGTGTAGGGTCAATATGAGTCTAAAGGTTGACAGCACCTAACAACAACAACAACATGACTATCATTCCCACACTATAATATATATAGACACTAGAATTGGGTATAAAAGAATTAGCAAAGAAAAACTATGCATTCAATTCATTTGGCAAGTACCTAGTCTCTACCATGCAACAAGAACTGTTCTAAATATAGAATATAAAATAAATATGTATAAGAAGTAGGACCTGTGATTAAGATCCTTACAACTTGATTGGATAGATAGCTCTGTTACCACAACAAGTGTTTATTTATAACAATACAAGGTGTAATGGAGTTGTTGAGAAGATGGTATACTGAAACATTAGAAAAAAGAACCATATTGTAGGTTCCAGTGCTTAGGGAAAGTTTTATAGACAAAGATGAGTTTAGTGGGGAAGAAGTAAGGATAGTTCAATAGGTAGAGTGAAGATGATGCCAAGAAAGGCGAAGAAAGTCTTGTTTAGAGAATTCAAGTGAAGAGTCAACTTGATCAAATAGGGGATAAATCCAGGAAAATGATGGGAGAAAAGCATGGAAAGGAAAATCAATTTTGTTAAGATTTGGAGGACTAAAAATACATTTGTAATTTGATAATTTCTGTATTCTAGTCTTAGCTAGTAAAATGGGTTTCTATCCCATAACTTGGAGATATTAAAAAATTAGAAGAGTTCAGTATTTTGAAAAGATTAATCCAACAGCAATATTTAGGATTATAAGTGGGAAGGAGAATAAAGGTAAAAAGATGGGTGTGATGCCTGTAATCCCAGCACTCAGGAGATTGAGGCAGAAGGGTTGCAAGTTTCAAGACCAGCCTGGGATACATAGTGAGACCCTGTCACAAAAGAGAGGTGTGTATGGGGGAGAGAGGGGTTGGAGAGAGAGAAGAAAACTAAAATAATGGAAACATATAGTTAGTAGGGCCTACTGTAGCCATAGCCCTGTGGCATTCGATCCCATCAGATCTCGGAAGCTAAGCAGGGTTGGGCCTGGTTAGTACTTGGATGGGAGACCGCCTGGGAACACCAGGTGCTGTAAAATTGGGAGACGGTCCCGCCAACCCACTCCCAAAAGTCAGTCCACCATTGAAAACCCTGTGAACAGCAGAGGAGCACTGACAATAGTGTTTCCCCTATAGGGTCACTATGAGTTGGATACTGACTCGAAGTCACCTAACAACAATAACAACATAGTAGGATATAGGTGGAAAGCAGTAAAGGTGTTAAAATGATGTGAGTGTTAGGTGTTAACAAATATGTATCTTGTTTTCAGTAAGACATTTTTATTCCTCCAGCCATCTAAAACTTTTTTGTTTTGTAGTTGTGATAAATTAAAGATGGCTGCTAAGTCTTACCTGCATCTTTCTTCGGGAAATGCATTTAATTCCCTTTTCATTGAATTTGGTCTGGTGTTAGTGAGTTTTGTTTGAACAACAGAAACCAGCAGAAGAAATAATATCAGACACAGTTGAGATTATAGGTCATATGTTATAAAGGAGTGATAGTCTATGCCCAGTCTACTGAATGGGGCCAACTGTGGAAATTATTTAATGTATCCATTCTTTTTGAGAGGTACCATATCAGAAATAGATAAAGACTCAGAATCAAATTATTACCAAAATTACTAGAGAAATTGGAAAATGTAGCTTGAATTTGTTCTTTCAATACCTTTCTCCAAATTCTATGTTTTGTAGTTTCCATCAATTTTTTTTTTGGCAGGCTAGTGGAATGTTGCTCCCAAATTTCATGATGGTCCCCAATAATAATTCTCACCTTCTGCTATCCATACTAATTAAGTCCTTTCTGTCTTTGAATGGAGATGACCTATGTAACCAATAGACCATTTTGGAAGTGACTGTTTAATGTCTAGTGTGGCTAAATCATAGTAAACATTGAGGTTTCTACTTTCCTTCTTCTTGGTTCAATCATTCTGGTGGAACCAACCATTTAGAGAGGACACTAAAACAGTCCCATGGAAAGTCCTTGTGGCAAGAAACTTCCATCAGCATCTAGTACAAACTTTCCAGGCATGTGTGAGTTTCCTTGGAAACAGATTCTCCAAGCTCAGTCAAGTCTTCAGATGACTGCAGCTCCTGCTAGAACCTTGACCACAATCTCATGAGAAGTCCTAAAACCAAATATGAGCCAGAATACCTAGTTGAGCCATTTTTAGAATTCTGACCCCACAGAGACTACATCATAGTATAAGCATTTGTTGTCTTAAACTGCTAAAGTTAGAGGTAATTTTTATGCACCAATATGTGTAGGAAGTTGTTTTTAGACCGCTTATCCTTCATCCAAGGATTAAGAAAACAGGATATGCATCTATATGACTTTTGAACTTATGTAGTCCATTTAGGCAAGAGTTGTAGACCAAAGGACATCAAGAGGCTCACTACTTACTTTATTGAGATAAATCCATCCTTTTCTTATGAAGATTTTAGGGAAGAAGTTTTACAAGTACTATTCTAAACAAATCCCTCATGGAAGCCTGAGAACAGTTTCCCAAACATTGATGACTGGTAAATCAGAAGAATGAGTTTAAGATGACCTTAGGTATAGCCTACACTGAGACAGAGATGGGATTTACAATATAATTTTTGTGGGCTACACCTTTTCATATTCAAGGAACCAATGTGGAAGATGTGTGGTGGACAATTTAGGGACTTTATTTCACAAGCTGAATTCTTTTTTTGTTTTTTTTTTAATGAAGGATGTATTAGGCTTTTGCATTACTGTGACCAAAACAAAGATTTAAAAATCCTTTCTAAGTTTTAGAAATAATTGATTTATATTTCCATTTAATGTTGATTTTATTAATACTCAAATTCACCTCAAGTAAACTATATAGTTTTATAGAATTATCAGGAACTACTTTTTAAAATTTTACATATGTCAATAAAACTGGGTCTCTACCTTTCTCATTGTGATTGGTTTCTCATTTGGAATTATCATTTTATTCAAGAAATAATGTGGCTTTTTTTAGAGGATTGAGTAGTGTTATGTTCCAAACAGTAAGAAAAGAGAAGAAAACACAATTGTTTATTTGTTGTCATGTACAGTATTGTCTATAAATTATTTTATTTCATAATTCTAATCTTTTCTTTATGTTTTAAGCCTCCCACTTTTTTTCCTTTACACATCCTGCTAATGTAAGTTCTCTACATACAGGTTGTATAATGACAGGACACTTGATGACTGTTTGTGGCACAATTATGTCATTTCAGATTTTCTTTGTTTCCCGTCACACCTTGTACAAAACTGAAAAATGCAAGAGAGTCATCAGCAAATACATGACTTCATCTCTACCAAAGGCTCTTTACAGGAGTGCCTGCAAGGCAACAGATTTCCTATAGCAGACTTTCCTAAGAGTACTAAGGTAATTAGCCTCAACAGGAGATAATTTTGGTTCACAGGGGTGGCTGTTGTTTTAAGTCTTTCTGGGAAATTTGGATTTTCCATTGATAGCAGTTTTAACATGTCACACTGGAGCCAGAGTGAATTAAAGTGAAGAGCTACACAGTCTAAACAAACATTCCTTCCCATTATCACAAGCCTGACAACATAATAGCATAAACTATAGTCATGTGGTCACATTCACAAGTAATACAAGTACAATTAAAAATCAAAGAAATGCTACATTTTTCTAAACTAGACTTCAGTAAGAGTAAGCATGTTTGAAATTACTACTTTTCCCATTTTCCTACTTACAAGTTTTACATTGTGTTTTACATTCAAAAAAATGTGGCAGTGTTTGTTTGAATCATTCTTATGATTAGTCTACATCTAGCCTGTGTTTTGTAAAATTAAGGTAGAGTGTGCTACAACTTCAAGTATTTAAATTTTGAAAAGCAGTATTTGATTTGGCATGTTTAATTTTTATGACATTTTTCTGTTTTACCAAAATTACACAATTATTCAAACAAATTTGTAGGTGTAATTTTACACATTTTTTATTTACCTCCAGGATGTTAACAGAATTTGGTTACATTTACTATAAATACTTTTAAAACGTGTAGTGTATATGTTAAAAGTGGAGAGTATTTCGATAGAATGTTATTTTTTGAACTAGGAGATTTTTTAAAACTCATGAAAATTGACAGAATTATACTTCAGCATGCTCTGAAATGAAAACTTTTTGGAATTTTGGGATTCTAATTCTACTTTACTACTAGATGAGCACTATGTAGATTATAAAACTGTTTTAAGATGCTTTGGGTTAGAGAATGTTTGTGTGATGAAAGAGGCATGGATTCTTTGTTGCTGCTGTGTAAGGCAGGTTGTATTAATTATATTTCAGAAAATCTTTGAGTCAGAGATTTTCTCTCAGCATGAACGTGAGTGAAAGAATTTGCCTGCACATGATTTTAGCTTAATAACCACTCTTTCCAAACTTTCATTTTCAAATGCTCTGCCTCCATAAGTACATTGAGGTTTGCCCAACCTTACTGTTTTTGTTCAGAGAAGGAAATAATCAATTACTCCAATATTAAAGCAGCAAGTGCGGCTTTGTTGGTTCTTCTGTAGCGTTTCTCTAAGTAGTTGTCTGGCAAACAACTCAGTTTACCTTGAATATCGTCTGGTCTGGTGTCTCTTTTCTACTACTAAATATTGTTCTTAATTCAGGGATTGAGGTCAAGTGATAAGTGAGCAGGGAATAACTAAGATGCCCCAAAATGAATGGTGAGAGAAATTCAATTCATCTTATGTTTAAAATACCCACTGCACACTAAAATCTACCAAGCACTCTAGGGATAAAATAATTGGAAATATTCAATTCTATTCTGAAGGAATATATGCGGAGAGATAAGCTCTAGAAGAATAATGCCTATACAGGTCACATTGTAAAAATAGTAAAAAGAAAGAAAGAAAGAACAAAAAAATGAAAGAACGAAAGGAAGGAAGGAAGGAAGGAAGGAAAGAAAGAAAAGAAAAGAAAAGAAAGAAAGAAGAGAACAGTAAAAAAACTAAAAGTTCTGGAAGCATCCCTAGTTCAATGAGTCCCAAGCCAGGCCATGCATGAAAAACAGGAAAGTTTTTATAAAAATCAAGATTAGTACATTCCTCGACCTACTCATTAAGTAGTTCTGCAGGTAGAAACCGGGAATGCATATTTTTAAAAGTACAATCAGGTTTGTAAACGTTGTTGTTAGGTGTCATTGATTGGGTGCTACTCATAGTGATCCTATGTACAACAGAGTGAAACACTCCTTGACGCTATGGCATGCCTGGCACTGTATCAGTGCTTCTCTGCTATTCATAGGGTTTTCAATGGCAGATTATTTTGGGATTGTTTCAGAAGTAGGTTGCCAGGTTGCCAGGTCCTTCTCCCAAGCCTACAGCACCCATTATTCCCAGGCGGTCTCCCATCCAAATACCCTGCTTAGGTTCTGAGATGTGATGGGATTGGATGCCATGGTACAGTTGCAGGCTTGGAAACATTAATCGACATTATCTAAATATCTAAATATCTAAATAGTTATCAATTTTATGTAACTCTATCTGTAGCCCTCCTAATTATTTTCTATTTGGGGCACATTCACATGGAAATGACTTTTGAAAACTCACTTCCACTTGCACAATTCAAAATATCCACAGCGTAGTTCCACCCAGTTCCAGTCATTTCATTTCTTCAGACCACATTTGGAATTTCATATGAATATTTGTTGATATATCCTGTTATTTTTTAATGCTTTTTTGTGGTACTTGCAGATTGAACCTGGGACCTTGCATGTACAAGTGGTCTACCACTGAGCTGCACCCTTTTTTATTTTTGATTTTGAGACAGAGTCTTGTTTAGTTACACAGGCTCCTTCTGGCCTCAAACTTGCTATCTTCCTGCCTACGCCTCCCAAGTTGCTGGGATTAAAGGTATGCACTACTGCTCCCAGCTTAATGCATTCTTAATGATTTGTTCACACAATTTATCTTGTCCAAACTATGATTTAAAGTCATTGTATTACTTTTTTCTTGTGGTTAGACAATGTATATTTGCACACATATACACAAAACCATGCTTGTATACTGTGGTTATACAAGTGCATATGTTTATACATTTTCCCACATCAGTCTTGTCTTATGTTTTGTCTATGGTGATGTCAGGTGACTTACAGATAGAGGATTTTGGAAAATGTTAGCAAAATATGCTTCACAAGCATATTGCTCGATATTTCAGTAATAATACCCAGCCCTATCCTCCACTAAGTAATTCTGAGTACAATGATTTACTTTATTTATACTTAACGGTTTAGGGCCATTTTAACGAGACTAGGAGAAATGTTGATGGTGAAGGAGGTAAGCCCAATTCCTGGCATTCAGCACATTATCTTTAAGAGATGAGAGGTGGGAACACAGTGATTGGAGAGAGTATAATAAACAGGGAGACAGAGGGATGAGGGACATAGGAATGAGTAGATAAGGCTAAGTCACTGCATTTCATGGATTCCTCATTCTTTTCTTCCACTTAGACCTAACTTTTGAATTCTAGATTTCTTGTTTTGTTATGATAGTTTTTAAACCTGTCATTTTACTTTTTAAAGTGCAAAGTTTACTTTTAAAATTATGCTCAGAATATGTTATTTCTACTAAGCTATGTAATAATAAATCAAGGAAGCAAAGTTTCCAGGGAATTTCAATCACTGTAGATATCTTCATTAACACATTATGAGATATGATAAAAAAAATACAGCGAATGTTCAAAATATTTATTACTCATGAAACAAGACTTCCAGAACTGTTTCAGAAAGTGGCAAGACTGATAGAATAAGTGCGTTTGAAGCCAGGGGAAGTATTTTGAGAGGAATTTATGGCAATGTGTCTTTTACTGTAATAATTTCTTTTCTTTAACCATTCACCATATTTTTTGTTTATACCTTGTATATGGCAATACCTTAATGCTAAGGTGGGGCTGGGAGTTAGCTCAGTTGGCAGAGCGCTGCGCTGCAGTCTCTGAGGCCCTGAGTTCAATTCCCAGCACTGCAAAAATGAGAGAAGGGTCTGGCAATCCACTCCCAAGGCAATCCTGAAACAGTCAGCCATTGAAAACCCTATGAGAGTCGTTATGAGTCGGATACCAACTTGACGGCACCTAACAATAACAACTAATGCTAAGGTGATAGAAAATGGCAACATTTCCTAAGGTCATTAGACAAATATATAATGTTTCTGGTAGTGTTCTTGAATTCAACCAGCTTAATTAGAGTGAGGCAGAGAAAGTTATCGCAAGAGCTCCCTGTGGGAAATACTACATTTATCTCCATCCTGAATTAAAAACAACAATAACAATAAACCTTATATGAGGCAGATGAATGGAAGAAGGCAAGAGCAGAGTAGGATTCTGGTCCTATGTTCTTTCCATTGAGAACCATTAAGTCACGGCTATTAAATTGTTTCTGAAGAGAATCTTCTGCCTGGCTACACTTGAGTTAAATCATACTCTGTTTCCAGACTATGCATATTTCTGATCCAAATAAATTTTCTTCCCAGGCACAGGACGCAATGATGATTATAGGTTGAAAAATTTACCAGCCAGAGAAGGTGCCAGTGGAAAGTTGGAACATTAAAATAATTCAAAAGGTACATTGTATGACACTGAAATATACTATATAGCACTCAGGTTCTAATAGTCACCCCCGGGAAAATGATATTAATAACTGAGTTGACCATATTCTCAAGGTCATTTATTTTTATCTTACCAGTTGTTTTAGGTTTTATCCTAAATATTGTGTTTATAGGAAGAATTGTGTTACTTTATACTTTGACTGACTTTGTAAATTATTTATTTTTTCTGCCTTAGCTCTTCATGAGAATTTTTTAAAAGTTGATTAGTTCAAGACAAATATCTACAGATTTAGTAGCCACTTAACATTCAGCCTATAGGTATTTATGTTCAACTTTGATTTGATGATTACAAAATAACGTGAATCTAAAAGACATGGTCCCTGACCTTAAGGAGTTTTAAATCCCACTAAGAAGATACATGCATGAAAAAATGTGTATAACAAAAGATTCCTGAGTTGGTTGCTTCCTGCCCACTGTATTTTGGGGACACCATACAATGACCCCTCTATCAGCTGGTATTGGTAAAATGGGAAGAACCTAAACTCCACTGAGTTTAAATGTCCATTTAACATTGTTTGTCTTGACATAGATTAGTCAGCATTCTCTTAGCATCTGTTGCCTCAATAGCAAAATTGATATAATACTGCCTTCAATCATCAACATTGTAAAATGAAATGACGCGTGTAAAAAAGATTTTTGTTTTTAATCATGTAGCTTAAGCTGGAACTCATTGAGGTTCATTTCATTTGTGTAAGACTCTACACCTAATGTTTGATAGTGTTATGTTACTCATACTCAAAACAATCTTTCAAATCTTACAATCTTTCAAATCTTATGGTGCAAAGAAACCATATTTTCCCTGCCTAACCGATGAGGAAACTGAGACTTAAGAAAATTAAATGAAATGTGTGCCAAGATCACACTGTAGTAAGTGGAGTTGTTCAAAGCCTTGTTTTTTCTGAGTCCACAAAGCACACTTAATGAATATGCTACATTGCCATCTTTTTGTGCAAAAGAAGCAAAGGATTTCTAAAGAGTTTGTTATTTCTTCTTTGAAATTCCTACCTTTGCTCTTAGTTATTGATGTTGGGGTGTTTCTAGAACATCATTGTTAAAATGTCCACGCTAAATGGGGTGAAGAATAGGGCTTGTGTTCTAGCCTTCTCTTGATAGTACATTAGTTTATCAAGTTGTCTAACATTGTAAGAAACAGAATACATGGTGTTAAGGGGATGAAGTATGTGATTATGAGAAGATAGAAAAAAGAGCACCCACAAGTTCTAGAGACAGACTCAAAGTAAGACACACTGGATGAGAAAGCAGGCCTTGGGATGTGGTCTTGGACTCTGTGAGAAGGCTATTTAGTTATGGAATGCAAGGAATGCACCCGAAGAGGATTGATAGATGAAGAAAGGAGGTGATCCTAAAGTGGTCAGAAATATGCTCCTCAGATACTTCTCTTTGGCTGTCCGCATCTAGTTTTGGCTTTGTTATTACTTGGGTGGAGTAGATTATGGAGAAGATAATAGTATGGAAAAGAGAAAACAGAAATATTACTTCTTTGGACCAGAATAAAGCTATTCAAAATATTTTTTTATTAAAGGAATCCTCTTTGATTAGTTATAAAGTAATAAGATTATATGATCATATATAATTCCCTTGACCAATATCTATATAGATACTTATATTTTGAGATAATTACAACCATAAAAGTATTCTAGCAGACTCACATAAAATAGTTTAAGTAAAGAAGTTATTTCAGTGTACTATGTCCCAAATTATATATGTGTGTATGAATACACACACACACACACACACACACACACACACACACACACACACATAAATGTTCATTATCTTTGGTGGTAGAATTTAAGTTATATTTCCTTTTTTGTGCTTTAAAAATTTACATGTCTGTATTTTCTAAATTTTCTCCCTTAGATATGTATTTGTTTGCATAATAGGCAGAAATCAATATATATTATTATATTGGTTTGATTTTTTCTTTTTTGTTTGTTTTGTTTGTTTTGGTGCGGGTGTTTTGAAACAGAGCTGGCCTGGAATTTTCTGTGTAGAATAAGATGGCCTCAAACTTGTGATTCTCCTCCCTCAGCCTCCTGAGTGCTGGGATTACATGTGTGTGGCATCATGCTTGGCTTTGTTTTCTTTTTAGGGAGGAGTACCTTAAGATATTGAGATGGGCCTTTTGCTTTTTTGCATATTACTACAAAGGCAAAGGAAACAAATGCAAAAATAGATTATATCAAAGAAGTTTTTGCTGAGCAAAGGAAACAATCAATGGAGTGAACAGACAACTTATAGAAGGAAAGAAATTACCTTCCACCTATTCATCTGCAAAGTATTAATATCCAGGCTATATAAGAAACTCAAAAACTTAACAACAAAGGTAATCCAATTTTTAAAATAAATCACCTAAATAGACACTTCTCAAAAGAAGAAATACAAATGGTCAACAGATATATGAAAAAATTGCTCAATATCACTAGTCATTAGGGAAATGCAAATCAAAACTATAATGAGATATCTTTTATTATGAAAAAAGTGAAAAAATAGCAAATGCTAGTGAGCATATGGAGAAGGAACTCATTCATTGTTGGTGAGAATGTAAATTCAGTACTCTCCATTACAGAGAACAGTATGGAGTTTCCTCAAATATTAAAATTAAATCTACTGTATGATCCATCTATCCCCCTTCTGGGTATATATCCAAAGAAAATAAAATCAGCATATCAAAGAAATATCTTTCATGACACTATTCACAGTAGCTAAGATAAAGAATTAGTCTAGGTGCCCATCAATGAATTAACAGATAAATAAAATATTATTCAACTATAGAGAAGGATGAAATTCTGTTATTTGCAGCAAAATGGATGGGATTAGAGGTCATTAATTTAAGCAAAACAAGCCAGACATAGAAAGAAAAATATTGTATGTTCTCTCTCATACGTGAATGCTAAGAAAGTCAACCTGAATCTCCAAGAGTGATTAACAGATGTTAGTAAAGATGGGATTTGGGAGAATAGATAAAGGGAGATTGGATAACAGGTACCAAGACATGGATAGAAAGATAAGTTCTGATGTTCCACAGCACAGTGAGATGACTTTAGTTCACAATCACCTATTGTATATTTTATAAGGATCTAGAAGAGAAGAGCTTGACATCTTTAAATATAAAGGAATAATGAAGAGGGGGAAATGGTAATTGCTGTGATTTGATGAGAGCGCAATCTATTCACATATTGAAATATTACACTGAATGCATATATGTGCAATTAATACATGTTAGTTTAACAAGGATACCAAAATTATATTGTTGATCTTCTTGCCAAAGTTATTTCTCCCATTGTTACATCTTAGGAAATGATTTCACCTGCTCAGGCAAAAATCTTTAGAATAATTCTATTCCTCTCATATCCACATCTGCTTCATCAGCAAGTCCTACAGATTTCCATTGGTTAGAAAAGGTCATCTTCTTTAAGAAAGTAACCAAAGTAGAGGCTCAGAACCTTAGAAGTTTGTTCTTTCTCATGTAAGAGTTTAGGAACCACAGTAATTATTTGGGTCTCTGGGGCAATGGGGAAGAGCCACCATCCTCAACATATTCCAAGGTGTAATATTCATCACCCTTTCTAGAAAGAATAAAGGAAAAGAGAAGCAAGCTTAGGTCAACAGTCTTTAGGAGGATGGCTTGCAGTTGCCACACATAACTTCCATTTAGATCTGATTGGAAATTCTGTGTTACAAAGGGAGTTTGGAAATGTAGAAGTTTTCTCTTTGTTTTTTTGTTTTTAATATTTTCAGTATTGAGGGGTTAATCTCAGGCCTTGTATATGCTAGACAAGTGCTCTACCACTGAGCTGCATCCCCTGTCCATCCCCCTTTTTCATTTTTTATTTTGAGATGTTGTTGTTGTTGTTAGGTACCATGAAGTCAGGTCTGACTCATAGTGACCCTCATAAGGTTCTCAATGGATGATTGTTTCAGGATTGCTTTGGGAGTGGATTGCCACATACTTCTCCCGTTTTTTTCAGTGTTGGGGATTGAACCCCAGTCCTCAGAGAGTATGGATAAGCATTCTATCAACTGAGCTAAACCTCAGCCCCCAACTTTTGTTGTTCCATGCTGTTGAGTAGTGTCCAGCTCATAGTGAGTAGTGTCCAGCTCAGAGTTTTCAATGGCTGGTTGTTTCAGGATTCTGAAATGGATTTCCATGTCCTTCTCCCATTTTTGCAGTGCTGGGGATCAAACTCATGGCCTCAGAGACTGCAGAGTGGCACTCTACCAACTGAGCGAAACTCCAGTCCTTATTTTGAGACAGAGTCTTGCTAATTTGCACAGTGCCATGGCGCCCAGCTGGAAATGTAGTTTGTAGCTGGGAATCTCTATACCCAGGAAGGAGTGAAGAACACATTCTAGAGAACAGACAATAATCTCTAATATAAGTTTATATTTCCAAAATATATCCAGTTTCAATTACTTATTACCTCCACAATTGCAGTGCTGTTAGCTTCCTTCATTCATCACCAGCAATATTCTCTTAAGTGGTATATCTGCATCTATCCACATGTTAACATGGACATCAGACAATGGCCTTTTTCTTCTGTAACCACACAGTGAAAAGAACTGGAGATAGAAAACTAAAAGGGAAGAACATGCTCTGTTTTCTCAAGCTTAAACAATTAAAGAAAAAATTCAAGCCTCCAATGGCAATAGTGAAGGATTCTATAGTGAAAAACACATCACAAGAAACATCAAAAGAAGCTGGAAGGAATACACAGTCATTATACCAAAAAGAATTGGTGGATCATCAACCATTTCAAGAGGTCACATATAATTAGGAACCAATGGTACTGAAGGAAGAAATGGAAGCTGCCTTAAAGGCATTGGTGAAACACAGGACTCCAGGAATTGATGAAATACCAATTAAGATGTTTAAACAAACAGATGCAGCACTAGAGTTGCTCACTTGTTTTTGCCAAGATATTTGGAAAACAGCTACCTGGCCAACTGACTGGAAGAGATCCATATTTGTGCCTATTCCCAAGAAAGGGGATCCAACCAAATGTGGAAATTATTGAATGATATAATTAATATCACATTCAAGTAAAATTTTGCTAAATATAATTGAAGAGTAATTACAGCAGTACATAGGGAACTGCTGGAAAATCAAGCCAGATTCAGAAGAGGGCATGGAACCAGGGATACCATTGCTGATGTCAGATGGATATTGACCAAAAGGAGAAAATACCAGAAAGATGTCTAGCTAGCTATGTTTTATTGATTGTGCAAAGGCATTTCTTGGTGTAGATCACCACAAATTATGGATAACATTGGGAAGAATGAGAATACCAGAACACTCAGGTGTACGCATGAGGAATCTGTAAGTGGACCAGGAGGCAATTATTTGAACAGAACAATGAAACACTACTTGGTTTAAAGTCAGGAAAGGTAAGCATCAGGGCTGTATCCTTTTACCATATTTCTTCAATCTCTTTGCTGAGCAAATAATCCAAGAAGCTGCATTTTATGTAGAAGAACATGGCATCAAGATTGAAGGAAGATTCATTAACAACCCATATGCAGATGATACAACTCTGCTTGCTGAAAGTGAAGAGGATTTGACACATTTACTGATGAAGATCAAAGAACACAGCCTTCAGTATGGATTGGATCTCAACATCAACAAGACAAAAATCCTTATAAATGGGTCAGTATGCAACTTCATGATAAATGGAGAAAAACTGATATTGTCCAAGATTTCATTTTATTTGGTTCTACAATGAACACCCACAGAAGCAGTAGTCAAAAAACCAAAAGACACATTGTACTGGGAAAAGTTGTGGCAAAAGGTCTCTTTAAAGTGTTCGAAAGTAAACATTGAGGACAAAGGTGCACCTCACTCATGCCATGGCATTTTCCATCACATCATAGGCTTGTGAATGCTGGACACTGAATAAGCGAGCCAGGAGAAAATTTGATGCTTTGAATTATGGTGCTCTAGTTGAATACTGAATATATTATGGACTCCCAAAAGAATCAGCATATCTGTCCTAGAAGAAGTGCAACTTGAATTCTCCTTAGAACCAAGAATGGCTTGACTATGCCTTACATATTTTGCACATGTTGTCAGGAGGGACCAATCCCTGGAGAAGGACATCATGTTTTGCAGAGTGGTGGATCAATGAAAAAAAAGGAAGACCCTCAACTAGATGGACTGACACAATGGCTGCAACAATGGATTTAAACATGAAAGAGATCATGTGCATAGCACAGTGTTGGGGAGTGTTTCACTCTGTTGTATATATGGTCACTAGAATTTGAACTCAACTTGATGGTACCTATCAAGAACAAGCATGCAGCAACTTCCCATCTCACTGTGAGTAGAAGTGCATGAAATGCTGATTCTTGCCCTCAACTCCTACTCATACAATGGATATCTATTTCCAAACATGCCCTGCATAATACCATCTCAGTGAACTTGCCTAGTATACCACCTCGTATTCTCATCCTCTCACTGTCTGCAAGGGTCACCCTTCATCTTCAGGTCATGATTTAATTGGCCCCTTTCTGGCAAGATCTTGCAAGTCATACTATTTAAAATCGCAGCTTTTCTCTGTCCTTCCCATATTCTGTATCCCCCTTGCATGCTTTATTTTTCTCCTCAGCATCTTCTACGATACTATACATTTTCTTATTTATATTGTTTCTTTTTCCCTCCCATGGACCATTACACTCCACATCCAAAAGGTAAGCTCCAAGATGGCAGATCTTTTTGTCTGTCTTGTTCTCAACACCTTCTATAACATTTGACCTAATTTTTGTTGTTGTTGTTGTTGTTGTTGTTAGGTGCTGTCGAGTCAGTATCCAATTCATAGCGACCCTCATAGGGTTTTCAATGGCTAACTGTTTTGGGATTGCCTTGGGAGTGGGTTGCCAGGTCCTTCTCCCATATTTGACCTAATAGAAGCTGCTCGATACATTTGAGGAAATTGTAGAAAGAATGAATGTATAAGTAAACCTTAAGCATCTGACTTTCACTTTAAAGCACCATCTTGGTATAACTACTGAGGAAATAAGGAATAAATCTGATAATAACAATTAATGAGGCTATTGCATAAGGAATTGTATTAGCTATGGAAGGAAACTGAAGCTTGAAATTGGGAGATTTTAGTTTAATTGGCATTTTGAACTAACTTTGTCAATAAATTGAACAATTAACTTCTTCCTAATCAGCCTGTTTTCTCATTTAACTAAACTATTTAACTCATTTGCCTGCAGCTACAGCCCTGTGGCATCCGATCCCTTCAGATCTCGGAAGCTAAGCAGGGTCGGGCCTGGTTAGTACCTGGATGGGAGACCTCCTGGGAACACCAGAAGCTGTAGGCTTGGGCGAAGGACCTGGCAACCCCCTCCCAAAAATCAAACTGCCATTGAGAACCCTATGCACAGCAGAGAAGCATTGACAATAGTGTTTCCCCTGTTGTACAGAGGGTCACTATGAGTTGGATACCGACTCGATGGCACCTAACAACAACAACTTTTAACTCATTTAACTAAAATATAAATACCTAGTTCAGTCTTGTAGGAGTTTGGAAGCCTAAATATATAAAAAAGACAATGAACCATTTGAAGGTAGCTGTGTATAATTTAATATTAAGTTTATAACATTAATTTTTTTAAAAAAAACTACAGGATATGCTATTTCAAGCAGTTTATCTGGGTAATTTGTATAAACAGTACTATTTTATGTTTCAGTTTCTATCCTTAAAGTCATGGTGAACTGTAAATATTCTTTGAATATGTTTAATAAAATAGTCGTTAATAATAATTAAGAACTTTCTTTATGTAACTTAAGTGTTTTCACAGAGGATATCATATTACATTCTCATAAAGCCCTCGGAGGTTGGTTTCTATAGATACATATAGGATAGGATTGTACAAGATTTTTAAGAATGAAAATGACAATAAACAACATTTAATATTTTTTTAAAAATTCCAATGTTAACACAAAAATGCAATTAACAAAATATCAGGTAAACACAAAAAAGTATATTTTCCAAAAATGAATGGGTTACTTACATTGTATACTACTTCACTTTTATTCCACATTCTTTTGTTTTCTCAGGATCAACCAATAAGGAATGTCATGAATAGATTTTTAAAAAGCAAAATCTATCAAAATTACTTCTCTTTGATATTATGAGAAAGATAAATGGAAAATACCACTTATTGAAAATTAAATACCCTCATTTTCCTGTACAAATTAGAAAGAAAAGGAACACATACTTCTCTATATGTTTACTACACAATGCCCCATTAATAAATTTGTTTTTATGTTTGTTGTTGTTGTTGCTGTTGCTAGGTGCCATCAAGTAGGGTCCAACTCATAGCAGCCTTCATAAGGTTTTCAATAGTTGACTGTTTTCAGGAGTGGACTATCGCATCCTTCCATTTTTCTGGTGCTGAGGGTCAAACCCAGGTCCTCAGAAAGTGCAGAGCAGCGCTCTAACAAGTGAGCTAAACCTCAGCCCCTTGTTTTTGTATATAATTTATAAAATAGCAAATAGAAAAAGAAGTACATTGTGGATAAAATGACAGAGTTTGGAAGTATCAAGGGAACAGTCCAGATTCCCTGTTCATTTAGTTTCAGGAGATGACAATAGTGCTTTTTTATCGCAGACTTGGCTCAAGCATGGGGAAAATATATTTCCCCAGGAAATTTTAGCCCAGTTAAAGCATTTGAGTTTTACTAACTGTGTCCAGTATCCTCATTTCTCAATTTTGACTACTCAGTGCATAACCATTCAGTCATACACATTTGTATGGTTATTCAGAATTGCAACAGCAACTTTGACAGATTTAATATCTCTTTTGGCTTTGTTACTCCAGAAGATGGATAAGAACCAGAAGAGACAACCAGTTGCCAAGCTCCAGAAATTTAGACAATCAAAAACAGCCTGAGAGTACCCATTATTTCTTAGGACACTATAGCGGGAGCATATATTTCAAAAAGGCCATGATATAATTCTTCAAGGACATTGAATTTTATGATATCATTTAAAAATCTTAAAAATCACATCTCAGATGTACTTTTATTTTATAGACAAGGCTGGTCACACAAAATTTGTTATTTCTACAAAATCCTCAACCGTGATGGCCAAAATACAATTCTTGACAGTATTAGTTTTAATAGAAAAAACAGATAACTTCAATTCATTAAAAATAAAAGTGTAAAAGCCTTTTGGATGTTAAAAGAATAATTTAATGACTGTAAAACTTCTACCTAGATAAATTTTATACTGACTATGGAAGTTTTAGTATCACCATTACTTTCATTAAGTTTTATAATGGTAGCTGAGATAAGTACGCTTTAAAAAAATTCCAGAGTGTTCTTGGGTTTAAAAGATCACTTCCTTAATAGATTGGGGCTGTGTCAGGTCTACTTTAAAATGAGATAGTACATATAAAAATACTTTGAAAAGTTAAAAGCATCATATAAATGCAAGACCTTTCTTAGATGGAGATTCTGTTTTGGAAGCACTTAACTATAATTACAAATGTTGATAAATGAAAAAATAGGGCACCAAAAATGCTTTCATAGCCTTTTTTTCCCCCCAGTGCAAGTGCATTCACTGATGAGAAGAAATCTATGCCATGCATTAACATAGCAAGACGATTTAAACACCAGTCATGTACAAAGTCATCAAATCTGAGGTTTCTTTTGAGCTTAGCCTTAGGATGAATGTTTCCCCTACTCCTTTTGACTCTGTGTAAATGTAAGTTTATTTTAATAATATTTTTAAATTATGGTAGTCTAATGAACATAATTTAAAAAATTATTTGTCTTACAAAAAATTTGCTTTTCTAAGACAACTTTGAAAACCAGTGTCTCTTGACTCATTTTCTTCAAAGGGTATGGATAGCTTCATTTGCTTCTTTACTTTTATAAGAAAAGCAATGTATAAAAATTTATTGGTGGAGCATTAAGCAGCAGCTTCAAACTGGAAAAAAATTACAGTTATGGGTTGAGCCCCATAAAGCTGTTAGATAGCTCTATCTCCCTCTACTGGCTAAATGATCATCCCAGTTACTGAATTCTATGGACCTAAAATATGTCACCCCCAGAAACAAGGAAGAAAATGAAAGAATGCTAGTCCTCCAGCCAGACTTATGCTAAACAAGTGTGGGAATTTTCTATCTTAAAAAAAATTATAATAAATAAAGATAAATGGATTACTCGATAAGAAAAAAGTAAATATTTTCCTTAAAAATTAAAAAAAAAAAAATGTACCAAGACCTTTCTTGCAGATTAAAATGCAAGTGTGCAGTGCCCACTTTTCACAGAATACATAAAATACACAGAATACACACAGAATGCATAAAAAAGAACTAAATGATTTGCAAAAAATCGGTCACACAAAAACTCCTAGTTGAGAATTGTGTTAAAAAACAAAAACAACAACAAAACTCTAATATTTGATCTTCTTGATAAATGACTCATTAGGACAGTACTACCAGGAGTCCATGAAGGAACAACTTGAGTTTAGGTATTTTAAGTGGCATTATATGTTTTCTTTAAGTTCGTAGGTTAAACAGGTAAGTAGTTTCACATGTAGGTCCTTCCTTAAAAAAATGAGGACAATAATGGTGAGCTAGTCACTTTTTTAAGGTGGAATAAAAGTAGTTAGAATCCACGTTCTTTGGAGACAGAGTTCCGCGGTAACTGGAACCTTCTGACATGAAGGCCCTGCGGATGGGCAGCTGGGTTCTGTCACCCGGCCTGGGGCGGCCTTGTTAGTGTAGCGTGACCCCTGGCGCACTTGCAGAGATAATACCGGCACCTCTTTTCACTCTAATCTCCCACCCGTCTGAGCAATTCAGCAGGAGATAGGGGCATTAGGGCCATATTATTCCAAACAACATTTAGCTGAATGGTAGCTAGAGACTGTGACAGCAAAAGACAAATTCTCCCGGTGAAATACTTTCCTTGCCAGAAGAGTTTTCCTGTTTTGGTACTTTCGGGACACAAAAATGACATTAAAGTTTGCACCCTGATGGAAAGCCTACATCCTCCTTAGCTGAATCTAGAAAATTTTTTACATATCAGACAGAATTTTTTGGAGCTTCTCATGGTACAATGGGTTATGACGAGTAAATGCTACCAAATAACCAGACAAACACAAAATCATTATTTATATATTTGCAAATTTTGTTGCCATTGTGCCAGATATGTGTAGATAGCATTTTTGCAGTATGTATCTGAGCACTTGCTGCATGAAAACTTTCCTCCTGGAATGAGATGGTATATCAAGCATATAACCTAGGTCAAAACTCTAAATGCCAGGGGCAAAGTGTCGCTTTTCGTGTTAGTAATATAACCACCCCTTGCATTTAGACATTAGCAAATGTGTTTCATTACAATCCAAGAGGGAAAAAAGTAAAAACTTTTCTTAAATTCCTACAGATAATTTTTACGAGTATAATGCTTACCTCACATTATTTTATATTTTGAAGTGGGGATCTAAGTAAATTAATATTTAATATATGTTACGAGAATTAAGAGCACACCCCCAGTGCCATTTTCTATTTCTCTGGTTTTTCCTTCCAAAATATACAGCGACAAGATTTTGCTATGATGTTCTAATAATTCAATCGGGGTCTTAAATTATGACAATGGGACTTAGGGGAAAAATAAACTATCTCTCCGGTAATCTGCAATGCCTGGTGCTGTGAAATAAGATCAGACAGTGATCAGAGATGATTCTTTCCTGTGACAGGGCACTGTGTCTTGGCAAAGGCCTGCACAGATCATGACCTGGTTTATATGCCATGAGTTGATTGAATGCTATGGCCAGGGTCTCTCTCAGACCTCTAAGGTTCACAATAGTTATTAATTAAGAATGCTAATAATTTAAAAAATATCTTTCTTTTCAGAAAAAAGTGCATATTACATTCTTCGGAGAAAGTGAATACAGCAATAGAGTGCTGGTTACTGTATCATTCTTTTAAATAACACTTATAGACTTGCTTAATAATGATTAAATTTCCTTCATTGAATAGCATATTACCCAGTTCAGCAATTCATATTTCATCTGAGAAAAATACAGTTTCTGCATATCAATAGAAATAGATTTGTTTGGTGTTCTGTGGGTCAAGTGAAGTAAGCTCACGCTATGTGTGTGTGTGTGTATGTGTGGGTGTGTGTGTGGATGTGTGTGTGTGAGGAAGAGAGGGAGGGAGAGAGAGAAACAGAAGAGAGAGAGTGTGAGAAGAGAGAGAAGAATGTTGTTTGAGGTCAGCAGAGGTGAATTATTCATCCTAATACACTAAAATAATTATTTGTTGAATTTGCCCTATATGTCTTGATATATTACAAAATGGCTAATTAATCCATTCTCATTAGAATGATTTCAGTAATCATTGAATTATATATCTGTATGCCATTTTTTATCACAAAAACATGAAGGAGAATTTTTTTTAATGACAAACATGCTCAGTATTTCAACCTAATTAGAAGCATGGCACTAAGCAACTAGTTAATCTTCAAGTCAACTCCTTCATTTCATTGCTTTAGAAAGAGAAAGAGGTGAATTAAATTCTGTAAGTTTACACAACTGGGCATCATAAGAGTTCACAATAGAGTCCAGTCTCTTTACTGATTCTGTTTATCCATTCTATTACAATATCCTGGACTTAACAATATTTAAGACATTCATTTGAACTTAGTAAATATGTGGCGAAATAGAAATTCAAGTGTCATTCTATGGTTAAAATATATCCAATTTGGCTTATAAGAAGCGCCAAATTAAAACACAGGTAATTGAGCAATCTGTTCATGACATGAGCAATATAAAACTCTGGAATAACCATAAATATGATGCTGAGAAACTAGGTTTTCTACAGAACTCTTTGCATATGGTTGATAAACTATAGCTTGGTCCTGCTCTTGGTGAAAATGAAACATATTCTTTGCCTACATCAACCAATCTCTTGATGAGTATTTGGTTTTGATTGTGATTCATAAGTCAGCATAGAGTTCTGGGACAGTTAATTGAAATTCAGAAACAAGTAGTACAAGGCTCTAATAGAAAGGTGATTTACAATATTATTGAAATAATTCAAATAATTCAAATTTTAAACTGATATATTTCCCTGAAATTGTCTATCCCAAAACATTGCCAATGCAAATTGAACAATGAAGAAAGACAAATAAATGAGATTTTACAGATATGAAACCAGGAGAAAACAAGCATCTCCAACTAAATTTTATATCTACGCAAACTTCTTGTAGTGAGTGATGGGAAAATGTAAATAAAAGACAGTTTTGAAACTCATAAAATGATATCTTTATAATGGTTAAGAAAACCAGATAATAACAGTAGCCACAACAACAAAAAATCCATAGGAATAAATTTTAAAAGAAATATTCAAAGATGAAAAATATACTATTAAAAGCAAAAGTATTCTTGAATATATGAAAGACATTCATTGTCTTGGATGTCTCAATATGAAGATGCTAGTACTTCATTGATTAATTTAAATTTAATGTGATTGCAATAAAAATAGCAATGGCTTTTAAAAATGGAGCTAGACAAATTTGTACTCAACTTCATGTATAATATTAAATATAGAAAACTAGCTATCAAAAACACTGGAAAGGAAAAGCAACAAAGAAGGACTAGACCCACTAAATAATAGTATGTACTGCAAAGAATTTTAATTAAAATGATGTGAAATTGGTGCCTGGGTAGTGAAAAAATCAGCACAACAAAATAGAAACCTAGAAATCATCTTGCTATATACAGAAATCCAGTGCATGACAGGACCCTGGATTTTATTTTGTTTTAATTTTTATTAAATATGTTGGGACAAATAGGGTACCTATTTGGGAAAATATAAAATTAGATTCATTTCTTGCATCAAATAGATCAGAGTTCTGAAAGCAAGTATAAGTTCCATAGCACTAGTAAATTCCTCTCTGTCTGGAAAGACTATCTGAATAAAAACCCAGATTCAATAAAAGCAACAAATATGTAGGACTAGATTAAATTTTAAGAATTGTGTGGCAAACTGGGCCTGTAATCCCAGCATTTGGGAGGCAGGAGGGTCATGCATTCAAGACCAGCCTGGGCTACATAGTGAGACCTTGTCTCAAAGCAACAACAACAAAAATCATATCACAAAAAATAAGAAATTCAAATACCACAAATAAACTTAAGAGACAAATGGCAAATTGGGAAAAAATATTTGCAGAAGACACCACAGAGAGGTCTGATATCCTTAATATATAATGAACTTCTAAAATTCTAAGAAAAACAAAAGTTCAAATGTTATAAATAAAGAAGTCACAGAAAGACATATAAAAGTAAACCTTAACCCATACAAAGGTTCAACTGTATTCAAGTTAGAGAAATTCAAATTAAACTCAATTATCCCTTGGTATCCAGAATTCTCACAGATATCAAAATCTGCAGATATTCAAGTCACTTATATAAAATCATGTAGTATTTAAAAATAATCAATGCATTCTCCTATATATTTTAAATCATCTCTAGATTACTTACAATTTTGAATACAATGTAAATATTATTTGTGTAGCTGTTATACTGTATTTGTTAGGAAATAACAAGAAAAAAAGTCCATACATGTTCAGTACAGATGCAATTAAAAATATGTTTGGTACATGGTTGTTCAAATTCATGAATGCAGAACCTGTGGATACAGAGGATCAACTCTATATTGAAATACTATTTATCTTTCATTTAATTTTCAAAAACAGTGTGATCATTCATTCTTGATGATATTGGGAACCTGAAGTTCTTGTACATTGCTGATGGGAACTCAAAGTGGCCTAAACTTTATTTATTTAACATTCCATACATTTGCCATAAAAATGTACTTTTAATTATATGAAACATATACGTATATATCATTATTCATTGTCACATGTACAATTGTAAAATGGTAGAGATTACCTAAATATTCAAGTATACTAGTTGGTTCAATCAACCATATTTTAAACACTCAAAGAATTATTCAGTTGTAAAATAAAAATCTACTTATATGTAGTAATTTCTATGAGACATTGTTAACTGCAAAATGCAGAGTGCAAAAGAGAATATATAGTATACTAACTTTTGTCAAGAAAGAAGGGAAATCAGGAAAACAGTTTATCTACACACACACACACACACACACACACACACACACACACACACACAAATAGATAACCCAATAAACAACAAAGTTTATTACCTATAAATTGTAGAGTAAATGAGATTAAGAGGCTATAGAAAGTAAAGGAGTGATACTTCTTTGAGTAGACGTGTGTGGGTGGGTGGGTGTAAATTTGACTTTATTGAACCATGTGAACGGTTCTTCATAATCAAAAAGTAAAATTAAATCAGCATGGATGAGAAAGTGATTCCTAATGTTAAAGTAATTAGAAACAAATGAACTAGGATGTATTTCAAATAAATAACACAGTCATGCTGAATGGGGGTGGAGAACTTATCCAAATAATTTATGAACACAGTGTGAAATTATACAGCCTCAGTCTTGGGCAGAGTGGAGATAGGAGGTACTTCATCAGCCACTAAGATTCTCTGATATTGGACTTCCCAGATGCCAGAACTGTGGGAAGTAAATTTCTGTTGTTTATAAGCTACCCAGTCACAATCTTTTGTTATAGCAGCATGGACAAACTAAGATAGGATCCAAAATTTTAGGAGAACAGAGTTTAAAAATTCAGAGAAAAAAATAGACTTTATCTCCAAAAATGTATTTCTGGAAGAGTCCAAAACATGAAAGAAAATGTAACATGATCCTAACTGATGAAGAATAAAAAAGAAAGTACAATTTGGCTAGAATTGCAATGTTTAATAATTAATGATCTTTGAAAACTTTAATAAAAGTAAGCATAACAATTAAGAATATATAGGCATATGTTGTTGCTGTTGTTGTTAGGTGCTGTCAAGTTAGGTCCTAGTCATAGCAACCCTCATAGGATTTTCCATGGCTGACTGTTTCAGGATAGCTTTGCTGTGGATTGCCATAGTCTTCTCCAATTTTTGCTGTGCTAGAGATCGAACCTGGGTCCTCAGAGAGTGTAGAGTAGCACTCTGTCAATTGAGCTAAACCTCAGCCTCTATGTACGCGTAT